>LOND01003401.1:0-16271 GCA_014220965.1 Paragonimus kellicotti | reverse complement strand
AATTGACTCACTGAAGTATCAGCATTATTGGTGAGTAGTCGGGGAGTTGGTTGATTTCAAATTGAACGTCGCTATTATGTGTTCGTAGCCAGTGCTTTTGCACTGACTTTCCAATATGATTGTTTCAAAAAGCACCACTAGACCCGAGTTTGGCTCTTGTTAGAGCCCACCAGTAGGACATACAAATATCACAAACGCGACCAGAGATCGGGCCATATAATCGTGAGTCAACCGCGTTGACCACTGCGGTATTGGCCTCACACTAAGCATAACCAAATTACTATATGTGAATGCTCAACCACTTTCGCCTGTGAGTAATGATCAGGTTGCCCGATCGTCTCGATAGAACACAGTTATTGTCCGTCAACTCCAGTCGATAACCTTGTGATCAGAACTTGCAAGACTGGTCGAAATCTTCCATCTCATTAAACCTGCTCGGGCGATATTTCAAATTACTGGTCATTAGTCGGGATTTGAGGCAACCGTGTTGACCACTTTGTCAATAACCTTAGATTTGGCATGACCGATTCACCAAGTGTGAACTTTCAACTACGTTCGCTAGTGAGTAGTAATCTGGTTGCTCGATTGTTTCAATAGCATACTATAAGAGACGGTCGGGGTTGTAATCCAGGCCTTCACAGGATTGTGCAATATTGACGAACTCTAACACAAGAGGAACTCTAGTCTAGATTTTCTTTTCAAATAAGGCTTGCTGGAAGGCTTAACTGAATGCAAACGCTGTGATCACAAATGAACGACGTTCAACTTGAAACTGACAATACTGTGAATTGTACTGAATTAAACAGCATCTCTCTACAAAGCTTTGTTAAACGCGTCGGCAGAAACTATGCGATTTGCCGTAGACCGTGGGTGACAACATGTTATGAGTGAAAATGAGAGATGCCACTGCTTCATATTTTGATGAATTTGACTGTGATCCGCTTTTGCCATTTAACTCTCAAGCATATCAGTTTGAAGGAAATAACGTTCGGATATGAAACTACGGCACTGGTTTAATGGCCATTTGCGTGGAAGGGAAAACTTCAGTCGTTCTGAGTACGCACGGAATGCTAATAAACAATAGAATCCGACCGGTGGGCTTACGAAATAAGGGTGTATTCAAGACGTGGTTAACATGTCTTTGGTCGTGGGTAAAGTCTTAACTAGACAGGTAGTGTAATCATTACTGCGAAAATTGTTACAAGTGTGATCCAAGTGTTTGCTCCTATAAGTGCGTCCCCAGTCGCTAACATAGTTGTGAGCCATTAACCTCATAAAGCCAATAACAGAATGGCTCCAGTTGCTGGTTCACTAACGGACTCGTTTCATGATTTGCCGACGTTTAGCATCTGTCAGTCACAGACGTTAATGCTTAAATGTTAAAAATTAATCCGGACATCTACTGGATGACTTGGGTAACCACTTTTGGAAATATCATAAAATCTTATGCGATAATAATACACTTTATGGTACTTTTACTACCATTCTGAGTGTTACAGTTAGGCTTTTAGAATTTATTAACCGTTGACGCCTATCTGTTAGTTTCTGCAATATTATGAAGCTTATCTGTTCGGCTGCAATTTGGCACGTGCATTATTGTCGACTTCCGGAAATGAGGCAGATTATAACGGCATTTGTTTCCTTGAATTTCTTAAACTCATGACCAGTCAGGCAGCATAATTACAGTCCTCAGGGTTTTGCTTATTCGTTTAGGAGCAGTAAACGGTTGCTAGTGGTGATTGGCATGGAACGAAAATGAAGGCAATATGTTAACCAAAGATTAAGCCACAGTGAGATTCAACCGACCAGGAAACAGAAACCAGTTGGTATAATGTGGTCTAGCTACCCATAGGTAACAAGATGAATGTTGAATACGTAAAGCTTTTTAGATCTTCTAGATGTCGCACGTTTTGCGGGTTAGCCAATGTTGAGGTATTTGAAGTTTGCTTAGTTTGTCTGTAGAATGTCGGTACCAACTTTCCCTATGAGTTACTGCATGCGGCGCATAATGATAATGAGCATTTTGAGCATGATTGTGATCAGAATGCATGTATCTGTTTCTCGCTTATTTGTTCCTCTTAATGCACACTTACTAAAACTTCCTGTCATAGTACTGTTTGACAAATTCTTACCGTCCTCTTTGCCTGGTAGTTGTAACCGGTCGGTATCATCATTGACTGGTCGCAGTTTTGCCAGGTCACTTTTTCGTTTGTTTCGTTTCAACCACATTTCTTCTGCATGCGTTCGATGTCTGGTTGATTCACGCTCAAGGTAAGAGGTCATTTGTATTGTAAGTGTTTATCACCACAGTCCTGTAAATCTATCCATTTCCATCACATTTACCGTTGTTTTCTTGGATTAAGGAGACATTTTTGTTGCTCCCGGACTCTCTAAAACAGCCCCCATTTAACTGGTGATTGTCGTCGTCACTTAGTGGACTATCTCTAAAAAGTCATTCGCTAGTCTCACAACGCAGATAGAACGGTCATGTTAATAATGAATAATAATCGTAAATCTTGTGACCCCATAGGGATGCTTTCTGGTCTTGTTTCATAAAATAGAGATAACCAAACAGTTTATGACATCGGTAATCTCCTTATTACGCGACAAAGCTGGAATTTAATTGATACTGTGAATATTGATTGGGGTCGTGCAACAAAGCTAACATTTTTCATTACAAGGTGGTCAACAATTTGATCGCAAAAGCCGAGTGAACCAGTTTTCATCATTCATAAATTCTGATGGCAAAGTGGAAAGAATGCTAACGGTTCCGTTAACCACCTTCACATCAGCAATGCTTTCAGTCGATCCATTAAGATAACCGTTGATAAGCTGCTGGAAACAGATGCGGTTCTAAGTTCCTCGTCCCTAGGTTGGAGGGCGTTCTCACCAGTTCCTGAACCGCCTTAATCATCATCAGCCGGACGCTCACTCGGACACGGTTCTCAAGGTATTGGGCAGTCGAGTAGGTTATTGCCGAGCTCCTATAATATTCATATCCTGCCGTCTTACAGACACGATATCTTACTTTCCACTGAACACTAGAGCCATCATTCTATTACCACCATCTTATGTGGATATGCAATAATAGATATTAACTGATAACTAATTCTGCGGAGTTGGTATGTTAGAAGGAGAAAAGAAAGGTAAGTTCGGGCCTTAACTGACTTCAACGCATCGACAGAAATCCTACTTGTGTACCAGCACCCCGTATCATTTGGTGTGCTCTACATAAAACAATGGGTTGGGTAAGTATCTTTTAATTGTTTTAAATCTTCGCTGGTAAAGACCTTGCCTTTTTCAAATTGTCTATTCCGCTACACTACTTATCAGTAACACAAATGCAAAGCTGAAAAATATCGCTAGTGAATTCCACCGAAAAGTGATTGAGAAATCTTGCTTCGGCTGTCCATCCCCTGTAGTATTTGGAGATCTCGTTTTACCTAGAAGGTTGCTTGGGTGGTTCAGTCCAACCATGAACTTTCTGAGCCTCCGTCATGCCTTCATACTTTGTCCGTTAGACCGATTGCCGGTTTCTGTCAAGTTATTTCTACTGCAGTTTTGATTCTCGTCAAAGCCCAAATGTTTCAGCTTATCAACATGTGTGGCATATTTTTTATCCTACTTTAGTCGTTCTATGGAACTAACACGACCGTGATATTTCACAATTTTCAGTTTTTAACATTCACTGATAAATGGTGAAACCTTCTCAATTAACTCAAAAATAGTGATAACTCACTTTTTCTTGTTATGCATAGTTTTGCGTAATTGTAAATAATACGCTAGACCAGGCGATTTTGCAATACAGTCTTAGATCCTGTTTGTTTCCAACAGAGAAAAAACAGAAATATATATCGAATCTTACGTTTCAGTAAAACTCTTTGAACCACCTTTCCTTAAGCACTCTTGCCGCGAAAGATTTTCAAACTACAGTACTTGCGTGTCACGTCATTGAAGTCATAAGTCTCAAACTTTCGAAACAATAAGGTAATCGCTTCATCTGAATAATATTGACTGAATTTTCACTCACTCCCTAATATTATCTTGAATGGCAATGTGCTGAACAAAATCAGGAGGCGTTGTTCTTCTAAAGTGTTCCGAATGGAAGAGCATAAGTGTAATATGTCTGATAGAATGACTCAAAAATAAGTAGTTCATACGTCGTGAACAAAGATATCTGCAATCTCCAACAAGTTGAGCGTTAACATTAAGTTATCTAGCACAGCACTGTCTAAGGACTGCATAAATGTTTTGGAAATAGTCAATCAATTAACAATAAACAACCATGTATAGATTAAACATGAAACGAAGGATGCCTGCGTGCTTTGAACATTCTACCACACACAAACATGTTAAGCAAGAGCAAATGTTGCACAAATATGTCAGTAATTCTGTGGTTTCTTTTCCTTTGACTATCAAATATAATTCTCATGAAACTGCGCCCATAAGTTTGTACATAAATTGTTGATACCCTGAGATTCTTTGCTGCTTCTATGTGACATCAAACAAAGTGTCCAAGCTACTCAGTTTCTATCCGTTCCAGTGGAACATCTTTGTGACATAACGTCTTACCGTTGTAAGAAAATCAGACTTCAACACGACTGTTGGCATCAGGCGATCACACTGACTACAGCCATTTGGATTCACTGAATCGGTCCTGTCTGGAAAATAATTTTTTTCTAGCCATTTACTAATTTATTTCCTTTTCGACTATTCGAACATTAGGAGGAAATATTTTTCAAGGTTTGCGAGGCGAAATATTCTAGCTTAACAAGGGGGTATTGTAGATGAAGTAATTCGAAACCTGGCTGTACACAACAGGTCGAGAACAGTTTGAAAAGTTTGGAATGAACCATCGGTGATACCATAATTTATTTCACAGGTCTGCCAACAACCGATCGGTTCCGAAGCAGAATGTAACCAGCTTCGTTCATCTGCCCGCAAAATTTCACGAAGCGAGTAGTGATTATCCCTGGAACTTTAGCGATGATGAAGAAAAATCTGTCTCAATGACAAACTAACGCATTAATGCAAAATTCTAGCAGTCATAAACACTGTCACTTCGAATGCGGTTTGCTATGGCCATTATTCATTTTTACATGATGGTGTGTTAATTCGAAGTTTTGACATCTTGCTCTTTTTTCGAAAGATGTTTCCAATCACTTTTCCTCCGGAAATCATCCTGCAAACTTTAGTTTGTTGCCAGATGCTCTCGAATTATGCTGGATTTCAAGCCGTAAATATGATTGTACCAGGAACATTTTTCTGTCTGTTGTATATTTCAAAACAAACGTACATATTAAATTCAGCGTTCTACATTACGGACACTGAATACTATAGGAAGATTGTGAATACTGTATGGCGAGATGATAGATGTTCGTTTTTTAATAGAAATAGTGTATTTAGCATCAATTTTGAATAGTGCAAGTTTTTCACTCACCATAACTTGCATTTGTCAGTTTGACAGCGGTTATCAGCCGATTTATTCAAAAACGTTGTTCCTAAGTAGACGAAACAGTTCGCTTCAATCTCCGTAAAAGTGTAGAGTTTCCTGATTTGTCTGCTGTGTATTGTTCTTACTAGCATCAACAGCACTCCTGAAAATGGGTTCCTTAAAAAGTAGCGTACCACGATCTGTGATATTTACCAAAGCGCGCAACGAGTGTTAGACACGTGGGCACGTCTGTACTACATAGAATGAACGCAGAAAACATCTGTGGCAATCCATTTGTTTGTTTTGAATGTGTGGGCCGTCTGTTTAATCTGAAATAAACCCCGGTCGTCGTCCAAGTGTTATGCAGATCCTCTTTCGGATAGTCGGACAACAACCACTGAAGTAACAGTAGAGTGGCTGCCGTGGTTGCTGAAAACATCGCTGACCAATCGTGGTCTGCAAGCCTGAAAAAATAGTCCCAGGGGTAGGTGATAAATGTGATCTGGATTTAGTTGACATTTGCATTGAATCCAAACATTGCATACACCTAAGGAATAGATCCGAATTAAAAGATGATGAAAGCAGAAGGATGTGATCCATGGTAGTTTGAGAAGTTTCGTAAGCTCAGAGTTTTATCATTGAATAAGGACATTTTCGATGGGTGTGACTCTTCTTGGTGCTCCAAAGAAAGTTTGAGTACACGGTGGAAATGACGGTTTAGACAGATAATTCTGGGAGTACACTGAAACTATCAACAGCTTCCGTTAGCCTTCGAATCTCAAGAAATCAGCGCAAACAGCAAATGTTCATGGAGAAGGCGTGCAGTTAGAAATCTTAGGTAAAAAGTGCATTTTTTGACTGGTATATTTTAAATGCAAAGTTCACATGTACACTCAGGAAAAGTGAGACGTAAGGAGATTAAAAAAGCGTGTCACGCTTCACTAGAGACAAACCATTTCATGCTATTAACTGAAGAATTTTCTGCCTACTTTGCTTAACAACCGGCACAATTCATAACTGGCCAGCCACAATCGGACGCATTTTAATGCCATGCCTGTTCGAAGTATTGGCAAAACCGGAAGTCATTAAATAAATGTGATAGTGTATCCACCTGTAGCGGAAATGAACAAGTCTAATAAACAATAATAGAAACCAGTTACTGGCTTCGCAGCATCTATCCGTTCCATTATTTCTATATTTATCGGAGAGCGTCTGTTGACGAATTAAACCATGTGATAGTTACAGCTAGCTTCAGTTTTCACAGAATTGTTTTTCCTAATCACCTTTATCTTGGGATTTTTCTGTTATCCCCGTAGAGTTTCACGTAAACATAGCTTATCTTTGTTCTTATCAACATTGAATCCCTTATCAGGGAACAAATCGATAAAGAGACAGTACGTTCTTCAAAGAAACCTTTCAATTGACTGTACTAACTTTCTGCAGTCCACAGAAACTGACAGGCGGATCTTTGCGACTTAAAGTCCTGTCAGCTAGCCCAGCAATTCGGTGTTTGCAACGTATTTTTCTTCATACTCTTGACATTAATAATGGCTGAATCAGCCGTCAACATACGCTTTCTCTGTTCCATGCTAACAGGTTTATCGCTAATCATGTCTTAGAACAAGATCAGATGATTCGATGTGAATCAAAAGGAAATCAGCAGGACTTCGGGTGTTTCCATCAACAGTGGCTCGACAAGTGAGTCTGATGGTTCGCAAATGATCTCGACCGTATCCCTGTTGGCCCGGTGTCTAATCGGGGCAGAGGGTTTGTATGCCGTCATCTTACTATCTGCTTACATATGTGGAAACTTGTCAACGGACGCGTGAATGATGGCACTACCTTAACGTCTGTTTTGCGATGCCACACTTGGATGCACCGTCAGCATGTTAATACGGTATCTGGAGCGTATCTTTGTGAGTGGTCAACTGTACCTACTTGGAGTTGCGCAACTGAGAAAACATTTATCAGGTTGGGAAACAGTTGTCTATATTCCTGATTTTTCGCACATTATTTGGCTGTTTTGGTGAGCAAACCATACACTTGCACCGTGATGTTCAAACAAAAAATCGATGAAAGGAAAGTTTGATCATCCTCAAGAGCAGCCGCATGCGCCATCCAGTTCTGATGGTTATTCGTGGAGCTACAACTAATCACTACACTGAATTTGTCATTGTTACTTGTGCGTTTGATTACTGAACTTCGACAGATCGTTAACATTTTAACATAACGTACTTACTTGCCATACTAAGTGAACCTTCTAATTGATGGTAGGCCAACATCTCGCACCATAATAAACCGTTACAGTTTCCGATCTACGCCAACTTCCTGCCACAGAATTGACAATCAGAATACGCTAATGTCGAATTACTGTTGACGTTTGCACCAATCTTTGTGCGTAGATGATCAGTTATCATGCTCTCTTGTTGCAATCCCAATTGGAGGGATGTGTGGATTTACGCCAATTACTCTGAAAATTTGCAATAGGGCTTTTTTTTACAAAACAACGTTGTTTCGGTATGTGTTACATGTTAGTCGATTGTCAAAACATTGACCGGTCCATTGCAATACATTGTATGTTTCTCCAAATGGGTTGGCGATGATCAAAATGTATGGCTGCGTAGGAGCACCATCGTTTTAAAGCGTATTCTGTCTTGAAAATTCGATGAGTTCAACCCTTATTTCACTGGTTTCTAATCCTATGACTCATTTTTACGTAAAAAGTTATCCCATGCTATTTTACGCATTCGTAACACCGGTGTCAAGTTTCGTGCAGTAGCTCCTATGGATCAAATGTAGAAGCCTTTCGCTGAGTGGATTAACTGTGGACTACATAGTCCCTCATGTTTCCGAGATTACACCATCCTACTGTTTTTTTACAGTAGTTAACAATAAATTTCGCCTACAATCAAGAAGCTACGGTTTTGTGACCAAATATCTAACTGTTTATAAACCATTTGTCAGTTAAATGTGAACGCTTTTCGGTGTAACATTAAATCATTCTCATGCAAAGCTATTAGTGTTTTGTTCAAAAACGTACAATCTTATAGTCTGATATGGTGCTACGGTATTTTTGATGAATTCGTGCCACGCAAATGTTTTACCACACTCGAAAAGGCACACGTTTTATTCTGTCTCAGATACACATTTTGAAATCGAGTCTGACACCTCCATTGTTGTCATTAGGTTAACCAGTTTTCCTTGGAAACCACGTAAGCTAAATACATGAAATGACGACCTGTCCTAAGTTTACTGTTTGCAATTGCGAGCACTTATAATGTCCAAAGTAGATAAGTTAAAATATGTGGACTTATTTTGGGAAAAGGTTGAGAGCAGTTTTTCCTAACTTATTTTAAGCAAAATGCACACACGTAGCCAGCTGCGTTGGATTTAGACTGATGCGATAAATCGGAAACCAGCGGGTTCGCAGCTAACAACAATAATGCGGGCTAAAGTGACTGAGCTACATCTTTCTGCTAACCTGTTTAATATCACTTTCTGTTGCTTACGATAAGTCAGTGATACAGATTAACCCGATGCTTGGAGTAACCAACGGGAGGTTCGGTGCGGGGTAGCTGTTTTCCTAAGAAAAATACGCGTCAGAGCAAAAGTGTTTTCCAACACCTGGTTGATATTCTTCAGTTTGAATGGAATCTCTCACTGGTCCGTGAAGAATTTACATTATTTTTAAAATGTAACAGACATATCAGACCTTACTTAAGTACAGTTGCTTCTAACACTTTAACGGAACTCCATGTCCAGTTTTATTGGTGCCCCGGTCACCGTGGACGGTGTTCTCGGATTCGTTTTAAAGTATGGCCTGATGTTCAACCGATGTAATTCGCTCAACAGTAACAAGTGAAGGAGTAAATACACACACATCAGGTCTGAACTGTCACTCTACCTTTGTCATAAAACCTGAGAACTGTGAATACAATGAAATGGATCGGGTGTTCAGTGGTTGCACAGGTTCTGCAGACTCCCTGGTTGAGTCCATCTGTTGATCAGTGTGCAGCATTGTCATCCGTGAACACTAGGCTGAACGAAGATTTCTTTCTTACATCCTGCGTTTCAGGTTTTGGTGACTTTCTGATTATGTTCCTTGTGGGGAATCGCTTCGGGTAGTTGTTAGTACGCAGAACCTTTCCTGTGAATTCGACCTCACTGTCTAGCATATCCGGCGAGCAAATTTTGTTCGCTCTGTCAATCAGCCGACGCACACCAGATTTATCTTTCTTTTGCGAGCACAAAACTGTGAAAGTTTCTGTTCTGGCCTCTTCGGGTTTTCTTTCGGTAAATCCAGCTTTGAACAGCGCAGCCTATTACTCCGTGCAAATGAACACTTAGGAAGGATATTTAGCTTTCTGTCGCTTTCTCAAGCATAATCTTAACTGGCTGGTGAACGCGATTAAAATTGCCGAGCGCTTATCACACATTAGTATCCGAGCTAGTAAAAATAAATATATCGCCCAACTGTCGATGATAATGACTGAACTGGCTGCAGGCAGATCGATGTATGGTGCATTCGAGCTTTCTTATAATTATACCAGCTACGAGAGGTTCCAGCTGGGATCCAATTTTAAACCTCTTCTCTGTCAGTAAGGCACCCCGTTGAGTAGAATTTCTATACTGAATGTGTGACCAGGTTGTTGGGGCACGGGGAAGCACGATCAATCCACAGTGCTATTCTTGCTCATCTGGTTGAAAATAGGCATCGGGTGAACACTGATCCAGTCTTCCAAGGGATATGTCGCGTGCAAGGTAGCCTGTCAAAAGCCGTTTGAATCAAAACACTACTGCCGAGGCTATTGGAATCAGGCTGCTTGACCCGATATTATGTCATCAAAAACGGTTTGTTCAGGCGCTCCGTCTACCATGGCCACAAATTCATCGGATCGATGGTCAACCTGTGCGATCAAGTCAGTGGACGAGCCTTACGTAGTGGACGAATTAAACCATCGCCATCACCAATGACCTAGTTTCTCTGTAGTAAGTCCGATCAATATCCGCATCTAACCCTACAAACTCGTACAACTATACCGGTCTGAAGCTGAATTATCGTAAACATATGTTCTCCTGGGATCTTTGGTCTTATTATCACAATGGATATTTGGGACATATGGATATATATGGGCATATCAAGTTGGCTGCACCAGGGTATTACTTGCTATGAAAGATTATAAAAGTGGTTGTTAATTAGTGCGTGTCACATAAGTTTTGAAAGTGATCGCATAATTCTTACATATCAATTTGCAATCACAATAGCTATTTTGTACAGTTCACCTGAAGAGATGCTAAGGATTGCCGAATTTAGTGAAGTCAAAGTAGATAGTCAACTTTGAAAAAGGGCCTCCATGATGTGTAGTGTCGTACGAACTGAAACGATTTAACGGTCTTCTCAAACTATCAGACCATGCCACTTAGGCCTCATAAGTAGAAAATTTTGGTTAACAGACTGAGATCATCAATGAAAAGGCTGGACCCCATATACACTGTCGACTTTTGATTCATTGCAGAATAACTTGTTTGAAAAGCTTACAAATATAAGTAAACGTAACTTGTAGTACGTTAGACACTGCCTTATGAGTTTTCGAGATATACGCTTATGCAATTACCAAACGGCAGAAATGCAGCTATGCCATGCAGACTACATCCAGGTTGTTGTTGTTCCTGGTTGATTACGAGCTACAACAGATTGAGTGCAAACAAGCGTTTATCTGTAATACACGTTGCAAATTGGCGTCAAAATTTATTTCTGATATGGTATGTTTGTAAGGTATTGACTTTAACCGACTACATTTAAACATTCCAGTCAAGAACTGAGGAGCTGAATTCCATATCGTTCAGATGACTTATTGTTTAGACATGTCTGTGGTGTTAATTAGGGATTACAAATTAAGTTTCTTGTGTTGGTTGTAGTCAGTTCTACAAGTTCTAATGGATAATGACTCGAATCCCCGGTAATCCGCATTAAGGCTCTCAAACACGTGAGGTCTGCTAGATAAAATAAGTTATGTGTATGTAATCGAAAATGGAATGCACGGAGGAAAATGTACAAAGGTAATGTGTGAAACTTTTGAAGGAGACGGGAATGAACTAGTCGATAGAGGATTCAATACCTCTGGAGGTTCGGGCTGCAAATGATAGATTATTCCATTAACCTACTACATTTTCTGAACCCTGTGCGAGATTGTAGAAATATTGATGGTGTCCTTATCGATTGCAATATATTTTATACCAAAATCAGTTTTGGGCAAACTCTGGGATAATGCAACCGACCCGAACACGGAGTCCTTATTACATCGGCTGTTTGGATATGCGTCCAAATGAAAACATAACATGTTAATGTTTTGCCGAATAAGTGTTACACACACCAACTACGCTTATGAGGGTAAAAACAGAGGTTTGACCTAACAATACTGTTCACCTAGAGAATCTCTTCCCAGGTCACCGTTCTTGCCCGTTGACCTAGCTGTTACCCGTTTGTACATTACCATCTATAGCGTGTTTTATACTAGCAGAGGAATCCGCAACTTCTCCCGTGTAACTTGACCCATTAGTAGTTATACGCGATTCAGTTTTACCCAACATAAAGCCTTTTCAAAATAACACCACCTTGGAATCTATAACATAAAATTGGAACAGTGAGACCTCACCGTTTGATTTCCAGTGTTTAACTCAGTAGAATTCTTTGCATCGAGAGCGTCCATGATGTCGATTCCTTCTCTGCTGCACTTGAACCTATCGCGTCAAGTTCACCAAATCACAATAACGACCTCAAAATTCCACTGCAACATATCAGGTGTTTGCTTGGAGTATGCACAACTTTCGCGGTATAGTTGACAGCATATACAAGCCAGGTTAAAACTTGTTCAGTTCACTTAGCGACGTATAACAGTAATATTCAGAAGAGGAATAATGTTTCATAATGTCTACCAGGAAGGGCTTCCACAGCTACCTGGGAGATCGTTCCTGTCGCTACAGTACACCGTTTTGCAAAAAAAGGAGCCGTTAGATTTTTGAGAATCCCTAGGAGATACACTACGAAATGAACTCAACCAATGAAAATTTCGGTCCTCGATGTGACGAAGAACTAATGAATCTATCCCATCGACCGATTGTTTTTTAGCTCACCCGCCCTACCATTATGAAGGCAAATTTCTATCTCGCTGTGCATGACAACCAATGAATAACTTCCTGTCGGTGCCAGTTACCGTGCGTTCACTAACCTGAAATAAAACACGCAGCATCTGACTGGTAACTACAGCATGTGACATATCTGCGGACAGAATAATCAGCAAACAAATACAGTTGACTTTGTTGTGCATTGAAATCGGTTGAAACCTTCATGTCCTGGTGCTGACCCTAGTGGATTTCTTCAACTCTGATGAATTCTATAGAAGCGATTTGGCAGAGTCAAGAATGTACATGCAGCCGTTGCGAGAGGTAATTTTCCATTCCTCGTTAATATTGGCCAAGTTGACAGTGGCTTAGTTTTTTGCGTCGTACGAGTTGAGGACTTTTTGAGCGCCATATACTTCGCGACACAATGGAGGCCGGTCATTAGAATGACCGTGTGATTGGTATCCATGTGCAAATGTGCACTAGGAAATGCATCCAGAGGCAAATCTTTTAATTCGGTCATGGTAAGAGACAAGTTCCAGAGCTACATTGGGATGTCTGTCGCATGCAATCAAATGTAGCCTTCACTTTGACGGGAGAACTACGAGTGTATTGGAAAGAATGCAATTCGGAAATTAAATTGCGTCAGGCTTATGACGGTGCACTAATGAAAGGTTAAGGCTAAAACAAACCAGTTTACACGTCATAATACAATACATACTTTTGCAATTGCTTAAAAGTGAATTTCGGTTTCATTCGCCAAATCTGGCTACTGATTCGTGAGTTCACAATGTGCATACTTTAAAATCATTTTTTGGGTAATGGCAAAAATTAGCTGCAACCGAGTTTGAGTTCCTTGACGAATTCAAACCGAGTGCCAGTAATATGTAGTTTCTAATAATCTAGCAACGAACTAAGTGGATAAGCACCGTACGCAAACGGCAGTGAACGTATGCTGAGACACGAGATTGCTTCAGTTATGTCGTGTGTGATGCCACCAGTGTGCGTTTTCTATTAACGGTAGCTAACGATTTATGCACAATTTGATTAAGACTGGACACTATCGTTTGTGGTGCTTTAGTTTGGGACAGAAATCGCGTGAGTTGGGTAGAAAATTCATTCCGTGGTAGTGATAAACTTATAGTTCACACCCAGCCTCTCAGTTAGATGCGAAAGAATCCACGCATTAACAAAGATGTATTCACGGAAACTGCTTTCAAACAACATTATGCAAATGACTGCAATGAATGAGAAATTGTGTTTTATTTGAAATGATGGTCATTTCGTAAAATACATTTGAAACAAATCAACGCGTCACCTCCCAAATCTTGAAAACATAAAAATGGTACGTTTTAACATTATTTTTAACGTTGTCCTCATTTAATTAAATGGTGATTCTCTGAAACCTCAGCCATAGAACCTTCAGCAATATTTCTGTTGTGTGCAGTCAGTTTATTCAGTGACATGTTGCATGTACAGTGCTATGAAAAACGATATAAATAAATTGCCTTTTCTTTCGTAGGAGATGTCTCGTAACTTCGTTCGTGTAAAATCCTCTAGCTTCCTGTATTCCGACGCATCCAGGCTAAAAATGAGGGAAGGAGAGGTATGTTTCATGTGCCTACTAAATAATATGCTCTTTAAACAAAAGCAGGTTGATTTTACTAAACTTTCGACATAAGCTGTTTAGTTAGTCAAAATGGCTGCCAGATTCTTTGACAAAACTGTCAAATTTACGTTATACGCTAAACGTAACTATACATTGATCTTCCTAATTGAATGAATAACACACTATATAGGTAGATTCTGCGCTCATCCAAAGCGATCATCATCAGTATCGTTGTTATCATAGCGCAGTTTTGTCTGTTTTGCAGTTGGCTGTATTTCTTTGATTTACTCATTGAAAGCCTTCACAAAACAATATCATAACAAAGACGGAGAAGAACCGTGGATGAAAACGGTTGAAATAGTATTCGGAGACACAAAAAATATGCACAGACTGTCTCAAGACTTTATATGCACTGCAATATGTGAACCATTCTTCACATAACTACTTTAACACCGTACCATTTTGGTACTTATCCCAGTCTGATAGCATTGTCCAACAAATGTCCTGATTAATTGTCTGTGTGCCTTATCACAAAAACAATTTGATGGGGACATCAATATACATGAATGCCTCTATCTGTGTCATAGCGAGATCATTATTTCATAAACATTATTTGAATAGATTGTGGCAGTTTTTGTTGAGTCCGTTGGGCAGAATACGAATGAGAAATGAACAATTAAATCAATGTTTACGTGGGCTCTTCAGCAATATGGCATTTTCAGCTGTGGGGTAAATTACTGGGCGATAGCAAACGCAATAATGACTTACCACATGCTACACATAAAATTTTTGTAACGGAAGTTGAAAGACGAATTACTACAAAACTGACATCTACAATTTCGGATATATGAAATACTCATGCTGCGAATATTCCGTAATTACTCAGTAATAAGCATCAACCTTTTAAAATTATTTTCCGTATATGAAACCGTACCAGTCAAAAAATTACTTGCACTGTTCTACCTATGTGAATCAGTGTAAGGGTTCCTGGAACAAGATCTTACGAAACAACACGAAAAATATGTCGTGGATTTTCGACGTCTATCTAGACTAGCATATCTAGCACAGCGATATGCTCTTTACAGCAGTGATAGTTGCAGAGTTCGTTAGGATGAGACGTTGCAGAGCGCAACATATCACGTGCCTAAAGCAACGGTGCTATCCTTGAAAATGGATTGCACCAACTGCTTTTTGAAAATTTCATTTCACTGGTGGCAAACGTACAGTTAGCGTATTTGTTATGGATGAAAGTCTAGAAATATTTGTAGTTTCTATTATGCATAGGTCAGTAGACTACAAGGTGACCTTGAATTCCACGCTATAGCTAGCTCCAACTCAGTATAATGAGGTGGAACAGCCACAGATTTATGAGTTTGTCGGTTGCTCGCAACTCAGCTTGCTAACCTGGAGTGACACCCGATGATAGGGTGACTGAAATACACTCTTTTAGCCTCCGAATATCTACCTTATCAACCCAAGCTGCCGAATGCAATTCAATTTCCAACTTACAGAAAATCTAGAAATTCTTCTGAACTAACGTAACTCATAGGTTTCACGTGAAGGGCGATGGTGCTTCTGCCCGTGTCACGTAAACACACGTGGTTCAAACATCCTTACTTTTTCTCTTACTAGTTAACAAATACACTAGCGATTAATTTGTTGTTTTGAGCAATTGTTTAAAAGCAGTTTTGATGCCAGTATTATGCCTGATTATTTGATTAATCGCCTCACTGTTGACTGCCGGCCTGTATTATCAATCTGATGGCAACCATTATGATATACTTCGTTAAATGAAACCTTTGAGTCGGAAGCCAGTGCAGAACCATGAATTCAATATTAATTAGGAAGAGCAGAACTTATAACGTTAAACTCTTTCTGAATTATCGGCAAACAGGAAAATGTTAAGAAATGAGACCTACGTATGGGTTCTTTATCAACCCGACAAGCTTGAGATGAAACGCAGCGTAAAATGATCATAATTAGCAACATAGTTAAACGAAAATAGAATTTATCGTTAGCGACTTATTCCAATATCTATCTGAAAAACATTCACCCATCGATTGCTGCTCTAGTATAATTGGGCACCACAACCTACGGCGCATATTT
>LOND01003400.1:13289-39605 GCA_014220965.1 Paragonimus kellicotti | reverse complement strand
AAACTAGCAAATATGCGCTTCTCCGCACCATTCTGAGGGGAAGGCTCAACATCTACTCATCCGCCAATCAGTTACTGTCCTGTTGAACCTGGCTGGTGACTTATCGCATCAGTTCCAGCCACCGGACTTTTGCTATCCAGCGCGCTTCTGTTGATGGACAAAATAGTCATTAAGCATGGCGTAGCTTCGCTGTTGGGGCTTACGGCAAGTACCAAGAACTGAACTGACCTGAGAATTTAGCCACGTGTTACATAAATAAGACTATAGTACCGCTGTAAAATGTTCCCCAGGAATTCAGCCAACGCCCACACTCGGAATGTCGCTTCAGTGATAAATAACTTAGGTCAAAGCTTGTAATGCTTGTTGTGAACAGATCGTTCGCTGTCTGCTGTAGGGTTCTATAGTAAGAAAAGCTGTTCGGCGTCAAACATCTGCGGAGTCTTGGAAATTCAAGTGGATGTAGATGGCAAACTTTAAGACAAAACCTACAAGAGACTAGGCTGTTGACCATCTTGGTAACTCCTCACTGGACAGGCTCAGTAATAAGTATCTTTTACCAGGTCATTATATACCACTTGATTGGCATATTTAAGCAGCTATTGTGCTTTGTTTACATAAGGGAACACTATTTTATCAAGCCAAGGATTCCAATTTCTTTTATAGAGATGCTCTCCCAGTGAGTAGAGGTGGATGAGTTAGGCGATTGCCACGTGCCTAAATCTTTCTGCAGTTGGTCTGCACTGCGAATAAATTCTCAGAGCCTCCTGTAAGCAAAATGTTCGAAGGAAAGGCTCAACTCGTCTGATCAGCACTTAACATCATCATTGCCAGTTTGGCAGTGGACCGAGCACCGACCCTTGGATGACCTTTAAAAGGACTGTAGAAGGAGTAGAATTATCCCGGCCCGTTTTTTACCCTAAGGGTTCTGCTGTCGGTGAGAATCGTTTTCTAGTACAGAGTTTTTCCTTAGATGTCATTTTCCGGCTTTTTTTACACGAGGGGTCTAATCTGAGCGCGGTCGAAGGGTTTTGAAAAGCCAAAAAAACATCCCAACCGAAAGTGTTTTCTCTCGCCTTTGTTGGACCATCTCTGAAAAGCTGCGTATTGGTTATAAATAACTCATTTTGAAGGGAGGCATTCTCAGTACGTGAACACAGATTGCGTGGCAGTTAAGCATCAGTGTGGACCACTGATGTATTGCTGTCAGTGATGATGATGATGATTTTGCGTGGAACGTCTGTGAGGCAGATCGACCAGTAGCCGACAGGAAAGTGATGGTTGCCTGCCTTAAAGATTGGTTTCGCAATATCTCATGTACCGGTAGGGAAACGTAAATCAAGATTATTTGTTTTTTGCAGTACACTTCCATGTACGTTCAGTTCGATTTAGGTCACAGACGTAACGGCCACAAACGATCTTCTCAGGTTCCTCCACCATTATTTACGTGAGTGCTTCACTAGATGTAGTGTATCCATTTGTTTACGGGTTATTTATAGGTAGAGTCTCCTGATTACTGTCAGCCGCCTTAGGGTTGCTTAAATTTTCAAGTGGTGTATTTAGAATAGTCTCTTTTAATAACTAAAAGCATAAATTAAGTTATTTCGGCCTCTTTTCTTTCAGTTTCGTTTGTCTGTTTGTGTTGTTTTTTGTACTGAATTGTATGTTGTTCCGAGGACAATTAACAAAAATGTTCGCTGTATGTTGTAACCTAGCTCACTAGAATCGTCTGTTTATCCGATTAATTCGTTGTGTTGTGGGGCTACCGATACTGAACGTAACTATGTACCTCCTATAGTCTGAAACCAGCAGCGGTAATCAAGGGAACTTAAATAAATTGCCATCAATGTTTACGTTTTTATCAGCGGCAGTCAGATGTGCCGAGGTTAAGTGACTGAGAAAGCATCCAACGACTAGCGGTGTAAAATAAATGTAGTCAAAAGCAGCACCCGTCTCGATATGACTCAGTGCTAACGGCGCCGGATCTGATTCTCAATTACGTCAACCTGCTTAGACTTAGATAACCTGGAATTATCGTTTACATCTGTATCTCTTGATTCCGATGCTTGATTGCCACAATGTAGACATGAAGTGGAATTCGGTTATTGAAAGTCCATCACAATCAGCGTGCACCTTGAAAATAAACAACCAAGTTGCAAATGGAAATGAACCCTCGTAAGTAAAGTAGCTCCCTTATGACTTCCAACGCTGCTGTTTTGATGATCTTTCACCGACAACACTATAACGGAAGTAATACTCATGTGACGGAATCCGATTAGGGATTATTTCCCTTGTCATCTGGTTTTGTAGACCATGTCGGCCACATTACATCAGTTTAGTAGGCGAACTTGGTGAGTGGTGGCTAACTCACTGCAAGTGTCCACGTTTATATAGTATGGGTGATCATTATACACCAAACCACATGGCGTTCATACATGGTTGTACTCAGTCTAACTCTCAGCCTTCTTTCTGTTATTATTTGGTTTGTTTTAGGTTGTTCCTGGTCACCTGAAATAGACAGCTTCATCCTGTAAGTACCGTGGAGGTAAATGAGCACTCATGAATAATTCTGGGGTTTCATCGAGACGAATTTTGATGTGTACAAGTACTGCAGACTCAAAAGGAAGTGATGTATGACGCGGCCCTCGCTCGCGAGTTGTGATTACCATGAAGACAGTACAGTACTGAAAGATCACAAGTCGGAGCGCACACTGTTGTGTTAACTGTTTGCCGCTCGGGCAGAAAGTTTGAAAGCAAACAACAAACGACCCGATACTACGCATTTCGGCACTCGCTGCTATACGGCACCATGGTTACACTCGGAGTAGGACACTGTCAGGCTGCTCACGTCTAACCAACGTCCACGTAATGATGGTTCGAGCTCAAGAACTCTCGACTCACATAACAACATTAGATTCACTGTTTTATTCGGGCTCGAGACCAAGTTACGAAAGACAGTCATGAAAACCTATAGTTTAAAGTAGACAGCTCAGTTAGTTCGACATTTAACGTAGCTGAGGAATGATCACACCTGACTTACTTCCTTCTATTTTTCGCGGGAATGTTCCTTAGTTCATGTTGTATTTACGTCAGGGATCAGCAGCCCCGAATGTTCAGACTTGAAAATGAAACCTCTGGTATCCCCTGTATTCCAACATCTGCAAGAAACCCCCTTGGCTAAACAACGCTCAAACTTATCATATTTGTAAACCACGGATATTGTCGACCTTTGCCTCCTCAACAGGGAAACTTCGGTAAACAAGCAGAGGTTACTTTCAACCTCATTCATCCGGCTTTGGACGACACGACCATCATGTTGGTTTCTCATGGCTGATTGTAAGTTAATTGAATGAGGCGCTTCTAACAACATGATTTGGGTTATTTCACAGAGTGCCGTTGAATCAAGTGTCTACAGTTCAAAGGAGACATTAAGATTGTCAGTCCACTCCTCCTAGATGATCTATTTGTGATGGCATCCTTCGATCGATTGTTTCGCTGACTTCGAACAATCGAACACGCTTAGCGGTTGTAATGCGTGACTGACGAATGTTCACACTGCGAATCGCCCAAATTTCTCAATCCTATTCCTTTTTTTTCGAAAGTGCGTATGTTCTTCCAAGTCACAAGTTGCACCGATTGCGGAACCTGTTTTAACTTTCGATAGTGACTTATTCACTGTTGATTCTGAAAACCTGGGAGCAGCTTGCCATGCTGTTACCTGTTCGCACCTAAAGCCGGGCCTCATTTTGGCGTGGAGTTCAAGCATGCGCTATGAATGAGACTTGTAAGCCGTAAAAATTCCAGTATTTATCGTAAATCGATTGACCAAGTGTAGTCATGAACCAACCGTACAGTGATCTGTGTTCCTTTGCTTCCATGCTGTGTACAAGGTCATATGCCGTACATCATCAGGCTCTCTAAACTTGTGTAGGCACCTTCAAAAGAACAGGTTCGAATGCACAACCGTGTGGTAGTTAGTCGGCGCTGATGCCGTCGTACTGTTTGAAACATATCACTCGATATATGGACACTGTCATACCATATGGAACAACCGCTAGAAAAGCATATGCACGTGTAAGTTCTTGTAATTAAAGTGTTCCTGCATAGGCGCTACTGGTTATGCTTTCGTTCTCTATGTGAGCGTTTCTAGTCTTCAATGTTGAGTTATTAGGTCCTAATGGCGGAAGTGCACTTGTTTGAGAGAGGCAAGCTCAGATGTTCTTTATTTCACTCTGGTGTCAAGTTATTGCCTCACTACCATCCGAATTCTGTAGTCAAGGCTGTATACGTCAGACAATGCACTGGCATTCCAATTCGATGATGTGATTTGGTTATGTGGCGGCTTGGCTTGTTGCCCTTGAATGTCTGTCATCTGTTAGCCTTGCTATTCTTAATTAATCTATTACTTACGTATGTAGGCGGCGGTTGTTAGAGGAGGGTAATTGGCTTATGTCTTCTGATCAGATAAGTCAGGTTCTATGGTTATAGAGTGCAAAAAATATGGGTGTTAAGTACACTATCTTTTTTGTGGAAAGGTTCACATCGTTCTCTCTACACATATGACACAAACTAACAAATGTCATTTTGGCTTCCGAAATGCAACCACTAATTACACCATCCATCTTTCCGTCAGTATTTGTACTTCTAGTTAACTAGGCCAGTATTTCAGCTTCAATGTGCAACCACCAACGATAAACGTATGAATGGTCTTACCTAATTATTGTCTAGCCTCTTGCGATTTTGGAAGAATTGATATCGCCAACGTCTTCCGTTGTCTGGCTTGTCACAACACCTCTACTTGAAATGAAGCTTACACCTTCCCAAACTGTTACAACACGCGAAGATTAGACGAGCTATATTTGCAAGAAACTCGACAAATGTTTGGCAAGAGCCCTCGAATCCTGTGACCCGAACTGAACTGAACCGGCGGTGTTGTTGGCGTAATCCAACTCTAAGTTTGCTATCCGAGAGAAGACGACAGCACCGCAAAATTAATCTCATGCCGTCTTTAGAGTGACGTTTATGGTGGAATTAAGGAAGGGCCATATTAGGCTATTCAATCAAGGTCGTTAGTGACCGAAACTGGATTCAAAAAAGTCGTACGTGTCTACCCATATTGATATCTGTTCTTATTATGCTTGGCAGGCGGACCAACTGTAGTTTTGTATTACCACTCACGTTATTTACAGCCTCCACATTTAAACGAAGTTTCCAACCGATTCTTTTCAAAAAGCGGCATCAGGCTTGAGCGTTGCTCCACTAAGAACTCACCAGCTGTGTGCACCCTCGTTTCTCCTGGGAGTTGAATTTTGTCCTCCTTCTTTGTGGTGATTTTACTAACGATTACTCCGTTAGCACAACTAAGCATCATTTAGCCGTTACGTCCAATTTTTCGGGCAATTTTTTTGATCAGAGACCATGTTCACCGTAGTCCTTTGAGAGGTTTGTGATTAACGATTCGAACAGCCCTATGAGTTCATTAGAAGTAAAAAATGTGTTTTGGCGAACAGTCTGTTTTGTGTTTATTCTTTCACATGCTCCTGTGGAGCAGGTTACGTCGGTCGCACAACCAGGCGCCTTTCTCAGAGGATACGTGAGCACCACCCCGCATGGCTGACTAAGGGCGAGGTGAAGTCCATTTCGAGTGCAATTCTGGCGCACCTTGTTGATTCAGGCACCAAATCTCACCGGAAGTAGCTTTCCAGCCCATTTACCGCTTGCCCAGTCGTCAATCCAGAGGAGTCAAATTTCGTATTCTGGCCACTGCGGAGGCGATCGGAATTCGGTTGCGCAATCCACAGTTGTGCGCTCAGAAGAAATTTGTACAGGCCCTGCGGTTACCATGGCCCCCGTAACTGACTCGACAACTCCGTTGGGCAATTTTGTCACCTAATTGCCCTCCAATTCACAACCACATGACATAATTGTGTGACTAATTGCTTTTGATTTTGCTCGCTTGACAACCATGATGATATAAAATGTTATGTAATTGGCCTGATGATGACCTGTCTGAAGCTTTGTCGCTCGAGGTTGCTGTGTTTCCTGTCGAGACAGTCAAGCAATTCGATCACCGCTAGTTTTAAGTAAATTGCACCAGGAGCGAAATTCAGATTTTAGACAAAAGAAGACATGCGCTGTTGACGACGGAAGTCCTGTTGTGCCTAGTGCTTTCTTCCAGGGTATGTCTGAATAGATAAGCAGTAACAGAACGTTAGTGGTGTGATTTTGAGAGAACCTAAAAACCCTTCAACCATTCACTGAGTGTTTCGTCGTGTCAGCTCGTCTCCCTGACCTACGGTTTAAGTTGCTTGATACAGACCGTTGTCATTTATGGTTCCATTTCCTGACATTTCACGTGGCAACGTGCTGCGATTGCTAGAGTTGAACTCGCGATACAAATTGCTTGCAGTCTGCTGCTTTGAAGTTTGACCATCCAACTGATTGTACTACATCACTGGCTGTTCACTGAAATGTCTAATCGCCCGTTATTATCTGTATTATGTTTTCATCGCCTTTCTATTTGTATGTTTCGCGACGGGGGTCTCCTCTACAGGCAAACATTTAGTTTATTTTATCTCTCTTTATTCAGGTGCTGAGTACCTTTATTTACAACATCCTGACCGTCAAATTCATCGGTTACACCGTGGTCGCTTTGCTGGCCGAGGTCAACAGCATTTTCCTGCACACTCGTAAACTGATGCAAATGCACAAAGTTTCGTTCATAAGTCCCGTCTATCGATTGAACGCGGTGTTGAACCTACTTACTTTTGCTGGTTGTCGTGGCTACTGTTTGTTCCGAATCACCTATGGAATGTACACAGAATCACACCACATGTCCTCTTTCTACTGGACTTTGTTGTGCGTGAGCATGTGTATTATGAATGTGCTGAACCCGATTCTCTTTTGGATTTTATTTCGTAATGATTTTTTACGGACTCCAGTACCCGGTCAACTGTCCAAGTCGGAGATCAATAATTTCACGGATGATCGCACCAATATTGCATACAATAATGTCTCTACTCGATTTGACGGCCCCATTACTCTCAGCCCTCTGGGCCCAAAGTTGCGTAATAATGAATTGATGATCCCGGAACTAGATTTGACATAAACTGTCCTCCTTCCCTTCAAACGAATATCAGTACTGTTGCGCATGCTTGTCGTGAGCGGATACTGAGGCGCCTTGGAACTTACAGTCTTATTTGCTTTTTGTGCATTACCACGTTCTCAGTGAAGGTAAGTTATGCATAGAAAGTTGTTTATCTTCTCGTCTTCTCGTTCTTGCATGAGGTCTACTTTTTGTTTCTACCTTCCTCCATTCTCAAATGAATGAGCTCTCCATTGCCAATGCAGTGCATATTTGCGCGCAACTGAGTGAACATGTGGACAAGATGTTTCGTTGATAATTGCCTAATGGGATTGCTCAGTTTACTTCCTTTCCCTCAGTCTGCTAAACACCCGTCTATTTTGTGATAATAGGACACTTGCGTGAATTTTTTTCCTTCGCGTTTGTACATCATGAGGTATACCACTTTTGATGTCTACGATGTACGGTGCTTTATTTTCCAGTTCAAGCGAGGTATTTAACTTTAGAAGTATTTTCTAATTGCGGGCTCTTATTTTTTCTCAACCTTTCGTCCTTCAGATAACTCCTTTTTGTATATGTCCTCATTCTCCCCCTTATCGCATTGCCACTCTGAATTCAGCCGCGGTTGTGTCACAACTTATCAACCAAATACGATCTTTGGTATTTTACGTATGTTTCGTCTTTTGCGGGCATTTCTTTTTGTATTGTATTATTTGAATGTTGCTTTTTGGGCCAATGCATGCGCCATCTGACACTTGTTTTATTATGTGCTTTTGGATCCTTCAGATATAAAGATAAACGGCGTTGAACATTTTATTTTGTCACCATCTAACCTAAACATAGGTTTGGTAACCAAAGAAGTATTAGTTTGCATTTGCATCTTGAGTGTTACGAAAACGGCTGATCTATTCTGCTACCCTGATTTGGTGGTTATGCCTGTGCATTAGGCCGATCCGGTGGTGTATGCTGACTGAGAGCTGAATCATACCAAGTACAAGCTTGTCTGACGGGTCAAAGGTGAACGATAATACGAAAAACGGTGACATCCATAGGGTCGTACCTTACACTGCTGTCAACGTAAGAGTGCTTACGTAGCGAGGCAGGATCTTGTGCGTATACAGCGGAACTATTTTCATAGTCGCGACACTGTTGTCTTCTGATTAGGGAAGAATGAGGTTAAAAAGTGTATCCTCAAAACAAAATGCACTGTGATCGCCCAACAGTTGACTGTTTTCAGCGTATTACCTAACGTGATCGAAAAACAATTCAAAGGGCTGATGTTGCTTTGAACTCTTTCACTGCGCGCAACAATGATCATACGTCAATATTTTATTCGCCTTGCCTTCGAGCCAAGCAGGCCTCCTGCCATGTGGGGTAGTCTCTTGAGTCGATAGCTGCGGAAAAGACTCACCTCAAAACCCCTATCTCTTGTTGCCCAGCTGTTCACACTTTTGAATCAGAGGCTCAGGGTAGGGTTCCTCGATTCTGCCCCCTTCCGCTTCCTAAACGACCGGACAGTGTAAGGCATTGTCCCTTTCTCGATGGTGACATTATTCCTCTATCAGTTTCTTCTTTCTATTTGGATATCTAATTTTCCTGCTTGTCCTGTACTCTCAGCTGATAATTTTCTGAGTCCACGAAATTTGGTAAACATTGACGCTTTCAATATATGCACTCTCTGACAAGTTGGTCAACCGACTGCTTTGGCGCGTATCCTCTCAGGTCTGCAGCTTAACGTGACTCAGAGGCACGAATCTGCGGTTTTACTACCCTTGTTCTCCCTTAGATAACTGTCGGTCCAAGCGTTTCTCCCTCACAGGCTCTGGTAATACCAGTATTGAATCTCTTGGTCAGACCTGCCTCGTGATCTCCACTTGGCGACGCAATCACGATGTATAGAGACCCTGGCCTTTCCATTGCGTTACGTGGATATGTGTCCCCTGCTAGATGGGGGTCCTCGTAGTCACTCAAATTACTGGCAAATACGCTGTTCGAAGTGACAGCGTGCCGTAATCAATGGCGTGCCTGCATTGCTACAGTTTTTCCCATTTATTTATTTTGCTCATCATCGTTTTTAATTTCTATTGAAACTGTGTTAAAACTCTGTTCCTAAACTACTCCTCATTACTATCGCAGTAGACGACGGTCCAATTCACAGCACCTCCTGGTCAGGCTTATGACCATTGTGGACGGATACATAGAATGTTCAATAAACAAACATCCGACTCAGGCGCTACCGCATCTATCATTACGTCACTTGACGATTGATGTAGAGGCCTCAGCAATGAACTCACGTTTATAATCACTTTTGTTCCGGTTATTCACAGTTTTGGAAGCTCTCAGCCTTTCTGTCACAAAGTGTTTGGTAGCCTGCGAACTAGCACTTCACATTGTAAAGGTAGGTGGATGCCCAAACCGAGGCAGGGGCAACGTTGATAACCAGAGTTTAAGCTCCTAACAGCAGTTGGTGTTGTTGTCAGTGGGTTACCACGCAATTGAAGGAAAAATCCATTGAGTAAATTTTAGGGCTGCCGCCGACCAATTGCAGTGCTGTTCGGATGCTTTTCGGTTACTTGACAGTCGATCGACTACAGGATAAATGGATTCAATCAGAACGGTTCGTTACCAGGGACTGTTTTTTTTNNNACAGTCGATCGTCTACAGGATAAATGGATTCAATCAGAACGGTTCGTTACTAGGGACTGTTTTTTTTTCAACGACGCTTCGGCACGCGATACTTATGAACCTACTCACTTTAACTACTACATAACTTTCCAGATACAATGCAACTGTTATAATTTTTGAACTATTATAATATAAATGACAGCATCTGATTTGCTAATCTTTCGCGGCTAATCCAGCGTAATCGTCATGTTTTGAATTTGGTGTCGTATCACGTTGTTCCAATGGGTATGATGTTCGACAAAGTTGGCATCATCTTTATGATCATTCTTCGCCATATACAATCGTTTCTCGTTGTACTTTTGTTCAGTTGATTGCCAACACATCGACCCTAGATGACCTAGTGACAGTGGTCGTTATTTCTGTGTGTTCACGCGTCAATCAAAATGTTTTCATAAAGGCCAACTCAACCGATAGATTAGCTTGCTTCGTTTTAGTCAATTAAGGGTGGCTTCAACTAATTTGCTTTCGAAACTTCCCCGCGTGATTGTCTGTCTGATCGATTCTTGGATAGCTGTTATACCTGGGACTCCAGAGGCTGAAGGACATCTGGGACACGGAAATACTCAGTATCTTTTAGACTGAAACGTTCCTTGGTCAACACACAATATAGACACGTATCGTTACTATGTTTCAACCTACCCATTCTGTCTTAAAATCTATCCGATATGTGAATTATGCATATTTTTGGCACGCGTACTTGCAGCAGGGTTGGCACCAGAGTTCGGTGGGAACTGCTGATGGGGGGTAGGCGATTTTCGCACAGGCGCATATGTCACCCAAAATTGAACCTCCTGCTTGTACCAAACTCCATTTTCAGACCGACTGTTAGACATCGAGTGAATTCGAGCTGAGGTGAACCATTGGTTTAATTGCTTCTTATTTGTAGCCAGTTGGCGCACCAGCCAGGCATGCAAGTTGTCCTCTTCCTCCTTGGTGTTTTGTTAATTATATCATTTGGATAGCTTGTCTGTGCTAAAGCACTATGTGCCTTGTACCGTTTTATCATCCGATGATCATGCTGTTGTCAAATTCTTGTTTTCACTCTTCTGAGCTGGGGATGTCAGACGCTCACTACGCTCAGGATGGTGCGGTCGTGCTAATGATTCAATAATGAGGTTATACAAATGTGCTAAATTAAGAACCACGTGAGGCACTGTCCTCACATTTTCACATATTAGGTCACGTGGTGCCGGTCTTGAAAGCTACTTGGCAAGTTTATTGAGTGGTCATTTGTTTTAAGTTAAAATTAATTAGAATTGGATACCGTGACATGAACGTGTACGTCGCTCATCCATGACGAGGAACACCTCCAGAGGGAGTTGTTTCTTTTTGTGGAAGGTATTTCACTCTTACGCAAAGTAAATGTCGTATGTGCTCGTTACATCTTTGTGAAAACCGTCAGCTTAAACATGTGCTCGCGACTGATGCTGGGATCTCGACAACACTGCTATCGATATCATGATACTACAGATACCATAACTGGAAGTACACTGTCGAGCGCACCTCGCCTGTAACTCACGTGCGTTATGCACTCGTCTTACAAAAAGCAAACACTGCTATCCACAAGCGACTGTGAACAAGCGATAAGGAAACCCTAGTCAGTGTTAGAGCGTCAAACATTGGTTTCCATATGACAACGGTATTAACCGTGATTTGTGATAGTCTCAGGCTCCACGTCCCTACACAAGCGTCAGCTAACGATTATAAAAAGTCAAAACCTCTCGACTAGCGGAACAACATCGCAATTCCTCTTCTGTCGACACTCAGTGCCAACCGTAGCAGCGCATTATGAGGAAAGTTACATTCTTAGGGAATAACGTCCAGCTTGGTCATTTTTGGTAACATTCACAGGCTATTTTAACATGGTTTGCGGCAAAATGAACTTTAATTCCCACGGCATATTTGTTTGTTGCTCATGTCCGTAAATCTGGGTGTCCATGTTGCAAAAAGGAATCTGAATTCCTCTGGGCCCCTCCGGTACTGATTATCCACGGCGAAAGTCTTCCTTATCCTGTTCATTAACACTGTCATTGCTTAGAGCTGATTGACATATCAAAATCTACTACTAACACTGTGTTCTTCCCTCTTTTAACCTGTCGATTTGCACATAATTTTCTGCCACAAAAAGAAAAGACCTCAAATCAGAATGAGTATCCTTTATTTCTTCTTTAGAATAAATTAATCCATTAACCGTGCCGGGCAGCGGGATAGGTAGGAACTAATGACAACCACAGCCATGGCATTCCAAGCTTTACGAATTCACATAGTCTCATGAAAGCCGTGACAGGTGGCCGTGGAATGAACAAGTAGACAATTTATCTCGTTTGTTCTGAATTCGTCATCAACCCTTGGCAGATTTTGGAGAAATTCTATGGTGTAATTTGCCTCACGGTCTGAATGATACTGGTGTACAACGACAACATTCTGGTAATAGCGTTTTAAGGCGTAATGTGTTAACTGGCAACTGCTGGTTTAAACTGGCTATTGTCATTCACACCTTCTCGTTGGGATTTTTATTCTGCCACGAAACAAGGTATATTTTTAGACGCTTAGAAAATCGGAGTGACTTTGGAGTTCAGCTTGTTGAAGCGCAACACTGCTCCAGGTGCCGACTTTACGTAGTCTTTTTTCAAAGATGATGATGAGAGATCATTACTTGAACTGACTACACTTTTTCGTTAAGCGTTGTAGATTTCAGTAGTTTCTCATGAGTGGGGCTTATCAACACCGACTCTCACGTGCTCAAAGGTGCCCGAACACTGTGAGAAAACCAAAGTGGCATTAGCTTTGTGTGTGTTGCATTCAAGATAGTTGTTTGTCTCATAATACGACGGCCTCTGAAGCACAGAAGAAACTACATACACGATAGTTTAGTGCACTAAATTAACGCTTTCCCAGGTATACGCAACGATACCAGACGCGAAATAAGAATACCAATAATTGCGGGAGACCGAAAGTATATTATACGATAATTACAATAGGTCTCAATCAGTGCTAAACGACACCGATACGCGGAAATAGCTAGGGAGGTTGAGGATCCGACCGTCGAGCGCGCGAGCAAGCGGAAAGTGTATATGGCGCCATTGGCGCGCATAGGCCGACAAGCATGCAAACAAACAAACGCGATCGCATGCAACAAGCAGACGGCAGGCAAAGATCCTTAAGATCCTATGTACAATGTGAACTATGATTTTGGGAAGAATTTTACACATCGTACAGCAGGCAGACCGGGCTTATCTCCAGTTCACTACAAGGTCGTTGGCGATCTTGTGCCTATGTGGTTACTGTCATGAATTTTGTTGGTTTTCATGAATTTCTATTCAATTTTCTTATTTATTCTACTTCGTACGTTTGCCTTTGTTCATTACCCTTTAATTTCATGTCAAGATTAATGACAACTCGAATCATTGCTCAGTGCTGAATGTGTATGCATGGGACTCTGCAGCCACTGGCCAACTGTTTCTTCTGAATCATCTTCACATTATCACCAAGAGAAATAGTCCTATTCTTTCGCGTATCTGTAGTTTACACTTAAACCCAGTAGATACAGTTAGCAATGCTTCATTTGCTTTTGAAACAGGACGTTGCCTTGCTTTGACGGTCAGTTTTGTGTACCTCAGCGATCTGTCGTGTATTCAGTGCGTTAACAAGCAGGCTATTGTTCAACGGGTCTGCGATACTGTTTCTCTATGCAGGGGGCCCAGGTCCATTTCAGTTTCTGAAAAATGCCCCATGAATGGTTCCGGGAAGTTTGTTTCTTGAAGAGGGTACCTAGTGCAATAACATTTACC
Source organism: Paragonimus kellicotti (assembly GCA_014220965.1). NCBI lineage: Eukaryota > Metazoa > Platyhelminthes > Trematoda > Plagiorchiida > Troglotrematidae > Paragonimus > Paragonimus kellicotti. The sequence continues at coordinate 26,048 of LOND01003400.1, read as the reverse complement.
ACCTGGCGAAAGCAGTTCTCGGTCGAATATGTTTCCCCCGTTGACGATCGTGGACACGGTCCTCCACATCAGGTTTTAAGATTACGGTGGTGACGGCCAACAGTTTAAGGGATGTTACTCTCCGTATGCTCTCTCTTCTCCATCTGAGACAACGAAGGTGTTGGTCTATGACGTGCGCCGTGGCTCACGCACATCATTGCAATACCACGCATGTGTAAGCCGTCGGCTCGGGGTGATATATCTTCGTTCAGTGGAATCGTTTTAGAGGATGTGATGTTCCCTTTCTGTACATTCTTCTAAATTTACGTACGACTAATGTGATTACGGCGTTAATTTGACGGTAGCTGTTAATCATGTCCATCACATAAACTGTCCGTCTGTCGTATACTCGTTCCCAGGAGTAAAGTGGAGTCAATGAAGTAGTATAACACAAACCTGGTTTGAGTCCAGACAGCACAACACCAAGAAAATGTCATAAAGGAATACTCAGTTGCCTTCATAACAAGAGTAAACGCTGGTTTCAGTGGCGCATATTGACATCCTGTGCTTTGATCACCTGATCAACACGTTTTCATGCGTTGGTTTGGTTTACTGGTATAGATGATGGGAGTATTGTTGCAAATCAGATACTTTGCTGAAGTCACTGGTCACGCAGGAGCATTTGCTTCCGTGTGGCCAAGGTGTTTTCGGATTTTTCGATGGGGAGTTCTTTCAGTTGAATATATTGGTTTGGAAAGAAAATGAACTTCACGTTTTATTTTGTAATATTCAACCACCTTCATACAACGAGGTCTGACCTTACTGCTCTGCGAGAGCCATCAGCCCATCCCAGCGTTCCCAGTCACCAGGTGAGACTCGATTATGTTGTGATACACCCATATGGTAACCATTCTGTCCGATGTTGTCAATTGACCTTTACCATTTGTCCAGGTAATTCTCTGTACGTGTATGGAACCGTCTGCAAATTGTACAACGGGATGCATAACCCCCATACCATACTGGGTTTCTGGTTCAATGCTCCATATAGAGGGTCTTCCATCACAGACTGTTTGACCAGTTAACATAAGGGGACTCCACCTGCAGCCTTTCACCGTTGAGCCTAATATTAACTCTATGTATTTCACTTCAAGATGGACGCCGGAATTGTATACCTCCAATGTTCAATCCATGTCGCAGTACACACACAATGGATGGTATTGCTTATGCAAAGTAGTTGCATGGGCTGACAGATTTGCTGTCGTAGTCACTTTTCGGGTCTTCACTCCCAAGAGTCTGTGAATAACCTCCACAACCTTCGGACCATTTGGTTTACGTTCCCTCGGCCACCCAGTCCATCTCAGTTGTGCCTGAACTTCGCTTTCTGGGAAACTTGTTCCTAATAGCTTGTTGGAATTTTTTCGACTCAGCCGTGATCGATAGTCGGATGCGGCTTGCTTCGAAGCCTACTCTGACATCTGGGCCGACCATTTGCATCACTCATTTCCGATCATCCGAGCTCTACAAAATATGGTTGCGTTTCATTTGATAACACGACCCGGCGGTAGTCCGGATACTGAGTCATGCCCAGTGCTCATTGAAGTTGCCATGACAATAACGCCATCCAACGGGCCTTCAAAAATGGACACTGTAAGCCAAGTTATAAATCTATAACATTTTTAAAGAAGACGATCTCTGTTGACCCTACTTGTAATGTTGTCCTGGGTTCGTGATTCGGGAACAAATCTTTGGATACGCATAACCTTCCGTGTGATAGCTGTTTGGTGGGCGATTTTTGTGTGTATGCGTTCCTCGTTGGATCAATCAAACCTTTGTTCGCTGATATATATAGCTGACAGGTTCTTAATCAAGGTGGTGATAAGCCGCGATCCGCAATCACAGTTCACTTTGAGTAAAATAACTCTAGGCGTCCTCATTCGTCAACATCTGTTTTAGTCTTATAGCATTTGCAGGCTGTTAGGCTTGACGTTTCGTTAACTAGATTGTTAGTTGGTAGGGAACGTGAACTGGCGGTTAGTTGAATATCATCCCCATCTGTCTGTCAGAAACACTCAGATTGAACATAAATATTTCTGACGAACAAGCGACATGGATAGGATACTCTTTCGATGGGTGACCTTCATTTATCTGCAATGCATCCTACCAAGTACCTGTAATAGAAATGTATTAAGGTTTATGCAATCAGACCCGTAAATGATAGGAGTCTACTTAAAAGGCAGAAGTAAGTTGAGGAGGAGCAGTCAAGAGTAGTAACTGTGTGACGTGTGCGTATCCTGTTAGTTTACATGGACGCGGTATGTCTCAGATTGTCCGTTTATAATGGCAACGGCCTCAGTACCACGAAACTGAGCTTATACTATTCCATGATGTTTATCTATGAACGGTTATCCACAACCGGGGTGGTCCTTGTTTGTTCTTATCAGTAGAGTTCATCTGAACGTAGTTTGCACCGACAACCTTTCGCACAACGACCCGAAGTTCCTATGCGTTCAGCCACCAGTTCTGTGATTATCGCTGGTGACTGAACGATTAATGACTTTGATGGGTAACTTATACACAACCGGTTGATGTGAATCGACACAATCTATCTCGCACTGTCAGTTTGCATTGGCTACGAACACTTTGTGAATCTACACAAGAAGGTGACGGATCGCCTGGTGTCTGTTATGTGGTGAGCATAACAACCTAACGTGGTATGAACAAATGCGTCAGTTATATCAATCGCCGTCGTCACAGTTGGCTGTCATAGGACTGGCGATCTTCTAAATAATAGCTTCAGCGGATAACATGGATAGTTGCCCGTTCGAACCACGTTCACGATATCTTTGTCTCGTAAATTTAGATGAGGAGAAAGGTGGTCGTGTAGTTTGTTTGATATGGGCACCATTGTTACAATCTTCTTGATTGGTGCGAATTAAATCTTCCACACTTGCTTACGCCTCTTGCACTTCAGATACACCGTTTGATTAACTGAAACAATTGACTCGAGCCTTCTTTTTGACATCAGTTCATACTTTCGTCCAAAACAAGACCTGGCTGTGAAGTTGTGATTGCTGGGCTATCTATCATAGACTGCTAATCAACATTTTTGACTCTGAAGACGATCGGGAATCTTGAGCAGCATTCTTGGTTTATTGTTTGTGTGTGATTATTAGGTCCCGTCTACCGTGTGCTAGTCAGTGGAACAGCGGTCGGACACTCATGTGATAGGTTGGGATTCAATTCTTGGTTCGATACGCTACCGTTCTGCTGCGAGGGATGATTAGAACGAATTGCAATTGTTTATGTTTATCATTGACACACGACCACATGCACTTGAATCTCATTATTGCACCGTCTTCCCATCATAACTTTGAGACCTTGGTCTCAAAATAGTCTCAAAGACCATGATTGTTAGACTATGTTCTCAACACCTGACAATGCTGAACAAGGTAAGTGACTGCGCTGATTTGTATAGAATGCGCTCCGTACCCTCAAATTGCAACGTACTTTTTCAAGAGTGGGACACTCCCACTCCTACCTATTGCGGGCACTCCGCTTGGGGCTGTGGAAACTTGCATAGTTGGGTAGCACTGTCCCGTCCGCCTTGCAAGATATCTGCGGAGATATCAGCGAAGATAGCAAAGGCACGAGTTGCCTTTGCCAACCTGCGTCATCTGTGGCGTCGAAAAGACGTTCGATTGTCGCTGAAAGGAAGAGTATATAATGCTTGTGTACGTTCTGTTTTGCTCTGTGGTTCGGAAACGTGGCCTGTTCGCAAGGAAGATATCAACAGCTTGCTGTATTTGACCATCGTTGTCTCCGCCAATAGCCCACATTAAGTGGACTGATCGCGTGAGCAATGTGGCAGTTCGCCGGCGCGTATTCCGGAACGCTCGGGATGCGCGATCAATTGGTCAACTACTCACGTTGCACAGCCTGCGATGGTTAGGTCACGTACTCCGCATGTCATCTGAGCGTTTACCGTACCGGTGCATTGTATACTGAGACCACCAAAAGTTCGACAAGTCGACGTGGTGGTCAAGCAACAACGTGATCACGAAATATGAGGACCCTGACTGTTCCACTGAGTAAAGTAGGTGTCGCCTGCCTGGATGGGGTCCTCGTGATCACTCAAACCGCTGGTTAGAGACGCTATCCGAGATGGCGGTGTGTCGCAGTCAATGGCGTACCTGCATCCATACCATTTCTAGTTTTCCGTTTAGTCCATTATGTTTTGAGATTTTATTAATGTTTCCTAGGATATTCCACGTCCCGGTTGAGTTGAGCGGTGACCCGAGCCACAGTACTGTCTGGTCAAGCCCAAGGATGTGATATTGATGGTGATTATCTCAATAGGTGTCGACGTGAAAGAGCGTGTTGAGTGCCAGCCATGTTTGGACATTTTGCAACACGGGTTTAGAGCCTTCTAATGGCCTTCTAATGTTCCGTCTAAGCAGTAAGGTGGTTTTCTTATATTGGTTGCAGTTTTCCATGATTCAAACCCGCGAATGAATGGAGTGACGTCAGTGTAACAGAACTCAGAACCTCTCATTTGTTTACAGCAGTAACGTAAAAATATGTGATGTTCGTAATCTGATTGGTCGTATACTCAGCAGAACTTGACAAATAGCAGAAGATGTGACAACGCAGGTGTTTGTCCAATCAATATGTGTCTTAAAGCGATGTAAGTTTGTTCACACCGAGGTCTGAGTAGGTGGTGGATTGAGTAGGCTTTCCCACAGTTTAGTTCAGGTTTAGTCTGGAATCAGCTACAGCTACTGGGACAAGAAGGATCGTCTATACGACTGCACTGGAAAAGGTCCAATCCAAGATTTTGCTTACTTTCCGAGTACCTTTAACAACAAACCAAAAAGTTTGAACGGAGCGATCTGAACTGTTGAATGTAGATGTTTATGAAAACATCAGCATCTGCCGTTTCCAATATGCTGCAATGCAAAAGGTACTCGTAGAGAATCAAAGGATGAAAATACATGTTCACAATCGTGCTTCTTATAGGAGCCACACAATCGTTGGTCAATGCATGTTCATTGTTTGGTTTCTTCTTCGTCTTGAAATCATCAGGCATAGAGAATGCGAAGCGACACTGTTTTAAGCACCGCATGTCGTTCTGGGTTTACTTTGTTTACTAGACCACTGATATCACATGCATTGGGTATAAGGCCTGAGGTGTAGTGTTTGTTTACCTGTCGTTATCATGCCTCTGACTGAATTGTGAGCATAATACATCCACCTACGATGATCCTACCATAATTCCAACAGTCTAACTACTTTGAGCTGTTGTGTTGATGGTTGTGATCAATCTCATGGTCATTCAGTTTCACATTCCGGCTTTTGGGGTCGCAACCAGTACGACAGTCAAGCATGAAACGCAGTTTGAAATAATCACAGCATACCTCTCACGTGGCCTCTTTTGTTAATATGATTTCCATTGTAACACTTTTGAGGAAGACATTCCGAGGTAGTAGACTCGTTTGGTGTTACAGTTAACTCGTAACGTTGTGTTCTCAATGCACTAAAAACATGCTAAACACGACGCCCCAATGGTTTTGTTTGCATTCATACTAAAGTTGCGAATATTCTACAGTTGTTTAATAGTCGGACCACTTTAGCCAAGAAACATGACAACTGAGTGAGTCACTAGTATTTAATGCACATTGTCATCAACAGCACTGATTTCATCCCTATTTGTTATTTAGACCACTGGATAGCAGTCTCCGTTCAAAATGTTTCGCGTATATTTTTGAAACAACCTTTACCCTCGTCTACCTATACTCTGAAATGAATGCGTTTAAGCGATGACGATTTAGGTGAATTTTTTAACCAATTATTGCCCGACGGTCTCCTTGACCTCTGCCATGGATTTCATACGTCATCGCGAACGGAGGTTTTATTGAACGCACCTGAACATCAGCGATGAAAGTTTGACAAACTGTTTGGGAGGTTGAACCTGGTTTCTTCTGTTCCAGTTTGACCAGCAGCAAATTCCAGAAACAATTAAGTATGAACCTCCAATTGCAACACGAAGGAGATTAGCCTTCTCCAAAAAGGACTTGGTTCTAATGTCCAACAGTGGCATTTCATGCCAGCGGATGTGATTCTCAAAATTGAACCTACTCCTGCAGACGCTTTAGGTGAGGGGAGGCTCAGAATCTCGGACATTTTGTAACAACAGTAGCCAATTGTCTCAAATCTGACCAACGCAGACCAGGTTGTCATAAAAGAGGTTGATTGGTTCACATCATTAAAGCCGGTAAAACTAACATCAGAGTGATCCCTGATCACGAAGTTCGTCAATAGAAGCGTTCTTGCACTTACCAATGGGCAACTAACTAACACCTTTCCGACTAAGGTCAAAACGGAAACAAGCAAGTTTTTATGATATATTAAAGAAGAACTTGGCCAGTTCACCTGATTCATCCACAGTCCTATGAGTACCCACTGTTCACGATCTTGCAGAAACGTACAAAAATGGAATACTCGTTTGAACTATTGTTGACTACACTACCATTCTAACGTACAAGTTTGCACACATTCAAGCAGTTGCAGAACAAATTGACAAGCAACGTTAGAGATTTCTTCGATTTTGTTAACAAACTGGAATATGTGACATTACTTGACGAAAGACTTTTCCTAGTTTTAATATAACCTCTTTATGGAAGTACGGGTGAAACGAAGCATTGTTGTCTTTATTTACCAAGTGGTATTTAAAGTCTCTATCCTGACCACAATCGAATATATACTTGTCCCTTTGTTGATGTGATTTCGATTACAGCACTGCTGAGGAAGACCACCCGAGATGGCTGAAAAATTGAGTGTTACAGCATATGTTATATATATATATATATATATATATTATATACTTCGCGATTACATACATATATGGCTTCAAGGTGACATCTTTCTGGAGATGCTTACACACTAGCAGTAAATAGTGCGGAGCATAGTTATTCTGGTGAAACCACAGATTTGTGTACACCGATTTGATCTATTACAAGAACAGTATGTTCTAATAACGGTAAAGAAGCACGACCTATGGTAGACCTAAACCCAGTAATAAAAATAGTAATCCCATAAGAGAAATTGGCAGTGCAAATGAAGGCGTGAACGTTCATAGAACTGACACACCTCCATATGTTATTGTGCTCGCTGTCTGTCGACTTGCGCTCTGCGGATTTTTGTTGAAACTGGTAGTCGATTTTGTGCAAGCATAATAAGAATAGGGACTTTGAACGTCCGTTGATTCGATCAATCACTCTATGCACAAAGCAAGTCGACGTAACCACACTAAACCCCTGTGCCCCTCTGTTTCTTTGTTGATGTGATTTCGATTACAGTGCTCCTGAGGAAGACCACTTGAGATGATTGAAACATTGAGTGTTACAAAGTGCTCATGACATTGTGTTCATCAGCAGTTGATGATATCAGTTGATATCAATTATTGACATACTAGTTAGGAGGCTTAAGCATTTTTTTGCCTACATTCGAACTAAGCTCGGCGTGAATGTTCTACAAGTAGAGCATTTGCCAAGTGGTGGCGTCTGATCAGTGTAGCCAAATTCCTTTATTTTGCACGACGGCGAATGAACTTCAGAGCACAAAGTTACCATTTATTGACGAAATTGCATGTCTCCATGCTTGATTACCTAACCGGTGTATGGAATGACATGTCGATTATAGTCGGATCAGTTAACCGTTGTTGTGACATTGAGAGATGATTCACATAAGAAATGCAATGTTGGTTTGTCATATAATCCTCAGCACTGGTATTAAGAATCATCAGATTTCGATTAATTGTTGTTTTTGTCTTCTAAAGAAAGTTGTTGTGCTTCAACTGAGTGTGTTATTGATAATTCACTGAACTCCTCTTCGGTAGGATTAAAGAGAGCGGGTTATAAGTTTGTCAATATTCAACCGCGTGCTGTCCATATAATTTAGCCGCGTAAGCTCTAGTATGCATATACCTTATCAAGTATAGAGCTAGGGCCGGTAAGTGGCTGGTCTTTCTTTACTTTTTGTGAACGTGATTTAACAAAAACGGATGATATGTTTTAACCCTACTGACACACAAATCGCGTTGTTTCAAAGGTTGTCATGCAGACCGAAACAATTAATTTATGAAAGAGATGGTAGGCAACTTTGCCCTGTTCTTAATCCTCTGTATGTTTATGGGCACCAATATATTGCAGTTCCCTATATCTGCATAATATCACCAAATTGATAGTCCACTATGCCGTAACTACAGATCAGATGTTCCTTTCCTTCTTTGCAGACAGTAGTTATTTAGAATACTAAAGAAGATAACGTCAATAAAAATATATACGTAACACGTAAGTGGTGGCGTACCGAAGATAGGTGAAAATTAACAGTGTACAACAAATATCACAACCTATCAAAATCTGGATGGAAATGAATTGAATGTTGTTAATCACTGATTGAAATAGTGGAAGCTTGCGGAGTATGACGGATAAATAGGTTGATGTGAACATAGTCCTTGACTTGTAATTCGTTTGCTAGATGAAGCTATACAAGTCTTGAAATCGAACATCCTCACCGTAAGACCGTATAGCGTTTAGCTTGCGGGCCGGCGTCAAGGCAAGATGTATTGTTCAACTTGCTGTGTAGCACTGAAGTCATTCCTCTTGATACGTCGCATGAAGGTGTGTGACAAAACTTGAGTGGTTGATATGATGTTAATTGTGGCCAAGAGCCATGCCAAACAGTGGACAAAGTAATGTGTCGGTGGTACCGATACTAACGTTGCTGACAATTAAAATCAGTGACCATGTGGGAGTGTTGAAAACTAGATGATACCTTGGACGTTGATTGAATACACAGCCACTTTTACAGTTCACATTGTTGATTAAAATGGGAAGCGGAAGGTTATCAACGTAGAGACACGTTACATATTAGTTACGATATATTAGAGAAGTAATTGGCCCGAATGCATACATGACAAGTCCAGTAAGTAAATTAATGAACACGTACGGACATGTTCATTGGAAGTGTAGTGATGCGTTTGCCATGACGGTTCGGTGCAAAGTTGACGTGGGTTTGTCATCCACTTGCTTTTTACAGCTTAGACATTCTTGTCAACTGGATTGTCCTCAGATGCAGGATAGTCTTAGTGGATCTTTATTTCAGGATTGTGTTCTTTGGAGCATCCATATTTTAGCCACTACATGGACTCTGGTGTAGATATTGTTGTGCCATCTGCGTAACTGTTGGACCAAATTGTTGGATTGACGTTGCAATTACTGTTAATAACCGATGTTGTGGGACTCGGAATCCTGGGCACGTTGAACGTACCGTTCGCATTCAAGTTAACTTGCCTTCACTTACTTCCCGATCCAGTACACAATGAAGGGAAATGGTTCGGGTTGTTGAAACGGAACTGTCTGGTTGTGCTTACCGCAAGGTGGCACATCATAATCGGGCCTTCCTTCAAGGTTGGATAAGAAGGCTTTCTTATGTCAGCATTCACCCTATGAACTAGCCCTGTGAGTCAAAGTCAACGTTTATCCGCGGTTAGAAAGATGATAACAGAAGAGATGTTAAAGAATGCAACACTGGTTGTAAGGTTAAATCCTTAAGTACTCGTTCGTCAATTTCTACCGGTCGGTAGTCGACCCAGCACATATTAGGTCGTCTAGAATCCCATCTGTACACACTTTTACGCAGTTGATCTAAAAAAACAGTGATCGGCAAATCAGCTAGACTTTGCGCGGTGGTTCCAATCAACAGTATCCCGACAACCAACGTTTAGCTAGTATGCATAGTTTTTATTTTTCTAACTGCCAAATAACTCTTGTAGTCAAGCAGTGGTGCGCTTCCTTCATTATATGTGGATCCAATGAACATGGTATACTTGATTCATTCTACCATAAAAGCAGAAAACAGCATCCCTAGTGAAGTGGCCAGTTGGTGGACCAACACTAGCCTCTCCAAAATCCTGTTGCGGTTTTATGTTGGCTAATTTGGATCAATACGCAGTTGTACCGGCGTGTTGTCTGATGATAATTCCTTCAATTTTGACCAGAAGAACTCCACTTCTGTAGACTGCTAATGAAATCAGATTACGGGTTTATCGTTTCGAGTATTGGACAATGAACAGTGAAGATATAGATAAAATTGAATTAGTTTGTTTGGATGCGTGTAGTTCTAACTTAAGAGAAACCTGTACGAAGTTTAAACGGCGACATCCAGAGGAAGGATAATCCTGTATGTTACTGTTCAAAAATCCGCTTCTTTTCAAGGGAGATTGACAGAATTGTCTATGAGAACGCGAAAGCCACGATCAACTATGGAGGGTGTTCTATTCATATTGTTCTAACATACAAAAACGAAATGCATACTTTCTTAGATTAGAACACAGATTAGTTAAACATGGAACAGTCATGACTTGTCACTGTCCGGAAACGCACTATCCAGTCAATTGCTTCTAATCTTGGAGACAACGAATGCCAAGATGAATAGCTAAGTGAAAAATTCTTCGTTTATTTTTCGCTCAGTTCGTTAGCTAGATTGATGAAGGTACGATGTGTTGTGATACTTAGACATCTTCCCTTATTCAAGTTTCAACCTGTTCTGTGATCACGAACCAAATTGGGCAGTGGTATGTACACAAAANTATTTGCTATTTAGACCACTGGATAGCAGTCTCCGTTCAAAATGTTTCGCGTATATTTTTGAAACAACCTTTACCCTCGTCTACCTATACTCTGAAATGAATGCGTTTAAGCGATGACGATTTAGGTGAATTTTTTAACCAATTATTGCCCGACGGTCTCCTGACCTCTGCCATGGATTTCATACGTCATCGCGAACGGAGGTTTTATTGAACGCACCTGAACATCAGCGATGAAAGTTTGACAAACTGTTTGGGAGGTTGAACCTGGTTTCTTCTGTTCCAGTTTGACCAGCAGCAAATTCCAGAACAATTAAGTATGAACCTCCAATTGCAACACGAAGGAGATTAGCCTTCTCCAAAAAGGACTTGGTTCTAATGTCCAACAGTGGCATTTCATGCCAGCGGATGTGATTCTCAAAATTGAACCTACTCCTGCAGACGCTTTAGGTGAGGGGAGGCTCAGAATCTCGGACATTTTGTAACAACAGTAGCCAATTGTCTCAAATCTGACCAACGCGGACCAGGTTGATATTACTGTCATAAAAGAGGTTGATTGGTTCACATCATTAAAGCCGGTAAAACTAACATCAGAGTGATCCCTGATCACGAAGTTCGTCAATAGAAGCGTTCTTGCACTTACCAATGGGCAACTAACTAACACCTTTCCGACTAAGGTCAAAACGGAAACAAGCAAGTTTTTATGATATATTAAAGAAGAACTTGGCCAGTTCACCTGATTCATCCACAGTCCTATGAGTACCCACTGTTCACGATCCTATGGTCTTGCAGAAACGTACAAAAATGGAATACTCGTTTGAACTATTGTTGACTACACTACCATTCTAACGTACAAGTTTGCACACATTCAAGCAGTTGCAGAACAAATTGACAAGCAACGTTAGAGATTTCTTCGATTTTGTTAACAAACTGGAATATGTGACATTACTTGACGAAAGACTTTTCCTAGTTTTAATATAACCTCTTTATGGAAGTACGGGTGAAACGAAGCATTGTTGTCTTTATTTACCAGTGGTATTTAAAGTCTCTATCCTGACCACAATCGAATATATACTTGTCCCTTTGTTGATGTGATTTCGATTACAGCACTGCTGAGGAAGACCACCCGAGATGGTGAGGGTATACTACTGATGAGCGGCCCCGTACTACTCATTATCAAAATAGCATATCCTCTAATGTAGCACCTTTTTGGTTACCCAAGAAGCACGCCATATTAGGAGGGTTTCATACAAAATCGTAAATCACTCACAACTAGTAGCAGCTGTCGCATTCCCATAGACATTTCAGTCAGCCTCTTTCGAAAAGAATTACTACGCTCGAGTTTCGCTCTCGTTAGAACTCGTCAGTAGTGCATATCCTTGCCACTGCCGGGACTAGAACTCCGGCCACGCTTTCATGAGGCAACCGTGTTACCACTGCGCCATTGACCTCACATTAGGCACGACCGAATTATCATATGTGAACGCTCAACCACGTTCGCTTGTGAATAATGCTCAGGTTGCCCGATCGTCTCGAAGGAAATGTAAGTTACTGCGCTGTTAACTCCAACCGATGACTCCATGACTAAAACTCCTCTCTGAGTCGAAATCACAGAAACCATTAACTTGTCAGATATGTTTAAGAAAAAATACCATTGACATCAGTAGCTAACATCCGTTTATAATACAGTCACTCGACTTTGCTCTGATGTTACTTGTCCGTGTAAGTGGGCGCTTGAAACTATAAAAAAAATCAAGCCTCAAGAACATTTAAACGTTAATGACAGCTGTAAACGGGTTAGGCGTTCCAGCAGGACTTCTGGTTTTCCACATCTGTTGTTTCCTTCAAATGAATAATTTGTAGACTGAATCCTGATTTGTTCGTTCGATGTTACAACCATGAGCCTTCCACTATACGCCCAATCCGGATGCTTTTCGAGGTGTGTACAGAAGAATCTAGTGACTAGATTAATACACGAATACTTGATAGTTAAGCAATAAAATGCAATGAACAATGGATACTGGAGAAAGAGGAATACTTCAACGTGATCTTTTCAGTTTACATCCGTGGAGCTCAACCCGTCAGTTTCCATTTACCTCCTCAAGTTGTGGCAATCCACGCTCAACGCCTACCGG
>LOND01003399.1:31159-48811 GCA_014220965.1 Paragonimus kellicotti | reverse complement strand
CCTAGAACGATTATATACAGGGATGGTAATCCACAGGAAAAACGCACGATGGAAAATGCACAGTTCCTATAGAAAGAGTCAAACAGAAAAGATACCAACGAAGGGTGTGAAATGCATTAACCAAGATCACTAAGTTATTGTTACGAGCACCAGGTAGAACGCATCCGGGACAATCAGTGGATAAGATTGCGTGAACCAGCCATCATCACAATTTTTCTCAGGACGTAGACGAGTCCACGGATCACACCATAAGGACGGCCACGTGGCGTGCCAAACAAATGACGTTCAAGCTTCCTGTGAACCACAGCCCACAGGTCTTACAAACCTATTCCAGTATTACTGGCTTGGTTATATTGTCAACACGACGGAAGTTGTGGAAACAATGCTGACGGAACATACACAACCGACCACTTGCATTCTGCAGTGAGTGATGAGATTTCCATTCAAAGCAGATACGGGAAACACGAGAAAATGTTGAACGACACATGGCGATCTGAAAAAATCGGAATAATGTCTTACAGTTTAAAGGTGCAAACTGTCCGCATCCGAATTGCTGTGGTTAATCTCGGAAATTAGAGCTACGGCGGTTACTGACTCATTTGTATGAACAGGAAGCATCTGTAAGACGCCCCAAGTAATATAAGATGTTCCAGAATTAAACACATCTGAACTTGACGCAATTTAATGAGACGATACGTCGGTGTTCCCTAGTATACCTCTCCCCTGAAATGAAACACACGAATATCACTGATAAATGTCGGGTGGGTGGGTATTTGATATAAAGGAACTAATACTTACAACTGATCGCGGCTTGCACAATCACACATTCTTTAGACAGTCTTCTTCAGAAAAAGCACCAGAGTCAAGTTCAGTTTTTTCTAAAGCTTACCAAAAATGTACGTTCTTTTCAGGACCGAGATTTAAACTCTAGCTACGTTTTCAAGAGGAAACCATATTGAATCTTACGTCCGCAACCTCAAATTACTCATGACCGAAATATCATATGAAAAGAAGGCTGACAGCTGTTGTCCTTTTAAGTATCACTAGATCTTTAAATCGCTTGACGGAGGAGCACGCATAGACTGTTTGTCAAGGAAGGGCGGACTGAGAAGTACGTCGACATCTCGAAAGCATTTACTGTCAGATTGTTGATCGGGTTATGGCATACGACGGTTTGGGAGTCTACCTCAATCAACGCAAATAGGAAGAGACCAGGTTAATGAGCCCATTCAACTCATTCAAATTTACAGAAGACGGGATTTTACAGTGTGTTATGACAGATCGTGAATATGATGTCGTGGAAACGCTTTTAGGTGCTAGACTTTGAGTATACAGACGACATTGCTCTGATCGTTGGTGGTTCAGGGTGAATCAAGAAGGTTGTAGACAATTTCAGTCCTTCAGTTTGGTATTACCCTTGCATCTTTTAAGTGCTTTTGTACGACCAGCAGGGTTATGCACCTGTCTACAACCTGGTCGGGTAGGCGGTTGACGGTACCTTAGGAGCAAACATCAGCACTAGTAGTGTCCGATGAGATCAGAAATCGCACGGTTAACGCTTGTGTTGTGGTTGCTCACTCACGCCATCTGTGGCGTCGGCATGATCTCAGCGTTTTTGTGAATGGCCAAGTGTACAATATAACTATACAAGAGGTATTACTGTATGGCTGCGAAGCCTGACTCATTTGCACGGAGGATGATCACAAGGTGCTCGTTTTCGACTATCGGTGTATTCGAAGCAATAGAGACGTGTTATGGGAACGCCGTATCAACAGTGACACGTCTTCGGAATGTTTACTGTCGACCATTGAACGTAATGACCTTGCTCCCGCAGTTCGTTGGCATGGGCACAATCTACGAACGACAGTTCACCGCATGTCATGCTCTGTCTTGCTTACGAGTAGTGTTAAGCTGGAACCGGAGGTTTGATGGCCAACATCGATTTGTATTTTAGCCATACAAACATACCGACACTAAAGCCCGCTTCACTAAGTCGTTCCAGGTCTCCTCGCCTCGGGTCAAAAGTATAACGAACAAACCTGGTTAACGAAAATGTCTGATATGGCAAAGAATAAAAGTCAATGACGTTTATGTTGCGAGTATGAGTGTGCACCGAATTATTGTTTTTTCTTTTCCTTTACATTATTTTCCTGTACACTTCACAGTTCTACACATTTGTTGTGACAGGTTGGCTAATTTATGTTGCAAATCATCTTAAGTATATCACATGCAGACGCTCAAACACATTTGTTGTCTGTGGGCAACAGTTCGGTTGCCCGATCGACTAGAGAGGGAACACGATAGCAGTGCTGTTAACTCCAACCAGTGAACTCAGGAAAGCATCAAAGCTGTTGGACGATTTCTTGGTCATTATATAGGGGAGAACTTTGGGTGACACGTGCGCTACCGAAGACTGTTAGCAAGAGCACAACTTACGTTTGGTGCTTCTCTTCAAAAAGGACTGATCAAGAAGTCCGTGCGAATATGAAAGCTGCGATGCATTGTACATGCGATTCAATCTATCCTCTACTACGTATCAGTAACCAGGGGAACGTTCATTAAGCTTAACGATGTATGTGAGTACAACTTCACGGGAGGTCTCAAACTTGGGTTCATTGGTTGGATTTACAATGACAGTTATTGTGACATATCTCTGAACGATCCGTTTTTGACTAAAGAGGGTTAACCTATACGAATTGAAGACTATACGGGGACAACTGATGAACCTTTTAGTTCAGTTTAGTTAGTCCTCAACCCAAACTACTTCGATTATCTCAATCTGATCTTCAAAGTTGACGTTAAACTGACTAGAATGGATAAGAAATCTTTTACGACCAACAACGGTTCAATAACTGGTTTCTACAAGTTCTCACACAAATAAAACGTAGCGTTGTTAAAAACATGATCCAGTGATGGAGATGTTAAGAAACCTTAGGCATAAAGGGCGGTTTATTTACTCAAGCGGACTGGCTGGTTGCTTGTATGCTCATTTACTTATACACGACTGTGTGTGCATGTCGGTCGGTTCGCGAGAGACGAGAGTATAATGGCATTGTTCAACAGTATTGCCGAATAGTTCGAACTTCACGGCCACACTTTCGGTGACGTGGATCATTCTGCCGCACTTTTGAGAACAGTGCGAGCTCCCTCCCTCCTTTTTGTTTTTCTCATGCTTCCATTTATTGTCCGCATCCTCATAGATGACAGCATCACATCAACGGCTGACACTGTTGCCTAATTGCTGTTTTATCGTAAGAATAAGAAAAAACCGTAGGTTAGAGGGAAAAGAGAAGAAGTATTGCTTAATACGCTGAACCCCATGTCTAATCTCGTGGTCTATTTTCAGGTGCCATTATCGCACCTTGCAAACAAACAACCGAATTGCTTGTTAAAGTAAGAAGACATTTGCTTGACAGCTTACATGAGTCTTTCACTACTCCGCTGTACAGTCAAAGCACGACTGTATTCGTGTTACCGAATTCCCCGATTAGCCGCCATATACCCCAGTGTTTCTAGCTGCAGGACACATGTCTCACGTGCACTACGGCTTAGAGTATTACCATAGCATACAGTTCCTAACAAGCTAATGGCTTGAAGCACTTAGTTCCTCTCAACCACCTCATTGAAGCGGGACAAGGATGTGTGTTGTGACATATATCATATTTCGTTATATATATATATATATATATATATATATATATATATATATATATATATATATATATATATATATATATATTCGGATTCTGTTTGTGCAGCAGTATCTTGAATGAGCTAACTGGATCAACTTAGCTGTTTTTATTTCTCTTCTCCAAGTCATCAGTTGGTCATTACTTATTTGAATTATGAACTCGGCAGAGAGTGGATAATGTGCTAACCAGTTGTTTGACGTTATTTCACTTCTACGCGAACCCATCTTCGAAAACGTGTATTCAAACTCTTGTTTTCTGTTCGCCGATCCTGTTTAATGTGCGCAACTGGATTCCAGTATCGGTAGTCAGCTTCTGTAATACTTTTGGCCTTTTCAGCGTTTGGTGAGGTTGCTTCTTAGCCTCGAAAAAAACTGTTTCAGCTTCGGCCTTGTAAATGTTGTTCTCAAGTTTCGATACCAAAGACGCTCACTTGATCTACGTCGACGTGGTACGTTGGTACCCATATTCTGCTTATTCTTTGCGTACCGGTCAACTGACAATACGCATTGCGGCTGTGTTAGTTCCATTTGTAAACAGACGTAGAGTTGCTTGACAGCTGAATGGCGATGTGCTGCGATATGTATGTATATCAACTTGTTATCAACCTTTGTGCTCTGTACCGAAGCATCGTTTTTACAGGAAAGCTATATGAATGGATGTCCGTGTATCTTGCAGAGCAATTCTTTTGAAACTTGACACTTTGATCATGCATTTCCAAAAATTAATTAACACTGTTTCTTTGTTGTTTTTGTTTATTTTGTTATTTACCACCTTAACTGTTGATGCAAAAGCCGTTTATCAGATGTCCTCTATCCAGATCGTAGCTTGTTTGTGTCCCAAGTGCTTCTTCTTTCAATGTGGTAATTTACTTTGTAAGCAAATAATTACTTATGTTCCGGTCATTCAGTTAACTCGCTGTCCTGTTATGCATGCTGCTGATGTATGTATGTATGTCGTTAACCAGATAGTACAGTGTCTAATCAATTGCTGAATAAATTTTAAAAAAGACTGAATTACTATGATTTTGTAACGGATCATTTACGAACGCGCAAGAGATTCTCACAGCTCTGCATTTTTGTGCGGTATGCTCATCCCCAAGTAATTGCTCATCTATTTAACCATTGCTTACCGGTTTCATTTGATCATGAACATTGTCCGTCTACATTTAACTTGCGTACAGAATATGTCTGCGTGTTTGATGGTATTGGCGGATTGAAAAGCCGAGTTTGGCGCAGCTTCAGTTTCTCAAAAACGATGTCTACCTATTCCGCCATTAAACGGTGCTTGAAAACCTTCCACCTGGCAGGCACACCGGATAATTTCAATGTCTATGAGGTCAACGATCGTGGTAAGTATTAACTTTGCTTGGTCATGCAACCCACTGACTAGTGCAGTGCGAGGTTGCCAGTGACCTGGCAACCTTAACATTGTTCGATCCGATTTCAGTTGGCTTTTCTTTAGTAACATATTCATTCATCTAACACTATTTTTCGTCGTTGATCTAAGTGCACTTCAACGCTCGATCTCAAAACATCACTCTTCACGGGGATCACTTTTATCTATGTTCAAGCTCATCAAACTGCAATAGCTCTTTCATGACTTGAACCATCGTGCAAGACACTGCAACCTCTACTTCCACTAGGTCAGTGTTCTCCACTGTATTTTGCATATGGTCTACTCTTGAGTTTCGTCTACCTGTTTTGTCTCTACCTCTGCTATTCACCATTGGTTATACAATGTCATTTATCAACCCCTCCGTTTACATATACTAAAAACTTTATAATGCAGAAACTATATGAGAAACAAGGTAATAAAATGTTGTCTAAAGATTATTGTCATTGTAATTGATCACATTCTCACGGTTCATACAAACCAGCAAATTGTTGAATATCTGGTTGCAATGTTGCCAGTGATAACCGAGAACCACTCCTCGTCGTGGTATCAATACGCTTGTGAACTTTTGATAGAACATTAGGAATTCAATTGACATAGCACTCAACCTGGTGAAGATTGAGAATTGCAACAAAAATGATTTGTTTTGTCTTCCCTCAGATTAGTGGAAGTATATCTGCAATGTCACAACTAACTCAGGGTATGGTTCGGGGATTTAACCTCTTACTCAACATGTTTGTTCTATCACACTATACCTCAATCAGGTATTATTGTACTGTGACATCCACTTCAACAGCGTTTGCCTCAAATGACTTTGGAGTTCTCATCTCCAGTGGGTGGCTAAACCTCAGTTACGTCCCATTGTATGATTACTCGAAATGTTCAGTTTACGAATGTCGCTCGTCACAATGCATTGCCGTGTCAATAGATGCATTAGTTACAACGTTATAACGGAACCACCTCAGATGTAATCTCTCGCTCAACAATTCATCGAACTGTTGAGTAGATTGAAACAGTTGAAGCGGTTCGTCAGTTATGTTTGCAAATGGAACCGGGTTGTACAGAGTATAACACCAACGCGTGTATTAGACTAAGGAACTTTTCGTCTTTTGGAATACCGTTGTTCCGATTGACTGTATGTTCCCTAACTGGTCTTATATAATTATTTCGGATTGAGAGCCTAGGAGAAAGCGGACGATATATGTGAAGCCGAAAAGAAGGACACATTGTATTGCAAACGGTTCACTGTTTTTAGCGTTAAGGAAGTCAGAAGTGTCAACTATGCTTGATTCGGGAGGGCGGTGGGAAAAAAAACAAATTATGTTCTGTCGTGACAAAGAAATATCCTGGTTACCTTTCTGGTTGGTAAAAATATAGATTTTCGAATTAGTGTGCGAATTAACACTGCGGTCCGAAATTTATTGTTCTTTTTATACCTACGGTCCTTCAGTAAATCGCCGTGGTTCATGCTGGGACTTGACCGTCGCAGTCTCATTTAATGAACATAGGTGATTACATCACATCCATTAATTGCCCAGGTTTTTTCCGCTATTCATCGTCGGGCTAAACGTACGGCTTGTTTATGGAACAAAACATGTGGCGAGTTAGCTTAGGTGGTCAAGTGCGTCTTGGTTGCAAGTGCAAACAACTTAGTCATTTTGATGTCATAGGAACTGCGGAAATTGGATCCCTTCTAGGGTGGGCGATTGGCCATGATACAAGCGGGACCTGGGTACCCAAAGATGTAATGCACCGTCGAATTTTGACATTCTGAGATGTAACCATTGTTCAACAACTCACAGCTTTCTATTGATCACACTCCTCTCGTTAAATCCGATGAAATGATGCCGTTGGACCGGCGGAGTGCTGTGCAACGATTACTCCCCATGACTCTACCATTGATTCCGGTTACGTGGTGATCACGGGTTCGAAAAGAATAAACGCCTGGTCATGCGGTTCACCCAACCTGTTCCAGAGGAACTAGCAAAGTAGTGTACACAAAAACGTCAGGGAGACTGACATTTGATCTTCTGATCGTAAGCATAATGCCAGAATAGATCTAAAAACCTCACTTAGTTTGTCGACACAGACGTTTCTGTCAACACTTGTTTATCTTCTTTGAGTAGTATTGATTTTCCGACTGGGCATATAACCTAATTTCTTCCTTTTTCGATGGCCTGGCTAACTTCAATCTTGAAGGAAGAACTCTCATTTGAGTCCGCGATAACGGTTTCTGACAACAGATTAATACCATATTTATCTTAATTTCTGGGACTTGATGCCGAATTTAATCGGAGCAAAATGAATCACCAATGGATTTTGTCACGTCGTTTTTTGTCCGCCGTATAACGATACTACAAGCATTCATGTATTTGATTGGACAAACTTTTGATAGGTTATGCACAATGGCCCACAACTTTCAGTGCGTCTCCTCGAGTGATTTTAACTTTCATTGATGTAGTTCAACGTGGGATTCGATAATCCACCTCTGGTTAAAGTCAGTTGGTTGCAGCTTTTATGACGGTTAAATGTTCTGTTGAGATTATGGTTGAATCAGTAATGTGCAAAATTCTAGTTCCATCTTCTATGCTTGCTCTCAGTCGTACGCATCGGATAAAATCAGCAATTGAGAAACTAGGAGAATAGAACACGAATTTTCTATCCCAAAGGATCTATCACGCTCACTTATCAAAAAACTCTCAAACAGGTTGCGTTTACGTAGATGAGCTACGTATAACGAATGCCAGCCTGTCGTCTCCCACGTGACGAAACCACCAGCTCACCGGTGTAAAGTTATGATGTGGTCAGTCGATGTTTTATTAAGTGAAAGTGAATGTTGCCGCCAGAAAGTTATGAGCGGTAGTTCCTGTTTGTCGCTCAGGTTGGAGTCATCGTGGTTCAGCTGAATTGCTGCTGTAAGCCTTCGAAGATTCAGTGGTTAATAGTGGTTTGGCTGAGTTGCCTATGAAGCAATCGCACTTAACAGAATGAGATAACGAGAGTCGCAAAAAAGCTTCCTCATGTGTAGCGCCTCACTTTCACTTGCAAGCAGACTGTTCGAAAGGCGTGAGCATCTTGATTTTGTTTTTTGGGTTCAATTGTGGGGGTGTCGGTCATCCTGTCCTGTTTCTTCCGCTTCGTTTATTTTTAATTTAGTACTTATTCATTTTCTCATGCTTGTGCTGTGATTTGGCATTGGTATGAAACAATAGCGTAATGGGGACAGTGGTTATGAGGGAAAGGAGGAAGAGGATGAAGAGTATGTTGGATCTACTTGCGGATGTGCGGCCCTCAAAGGCCTAATAACCTTCGAACGTATAGTGCCGTTTACTTGATCCCTGCTGGGTGAAAAGTGAATCGTTGAATTTTATGACACTAATCAGTTCTTCTCTACAATCGTTGTACTAAAATAATTCCAAAATCTGTAATAGAATTGTAGTGTGAATCCTCTGAACGGAACGAACTTAGACATCTTAAACGCCTTTTTCTCGTTATGCACTGTTGAGCATGTCTTTACAGCACTTTGACTCTACGACACGGGGTTATGTCGCTGATCGTATGGATGGACCTGATTCACCTGTGCACTTTTTCCAGTTAATCCAGTGATCCAGCTACCTGTTGCCTTCCAAGTCTTCCACATAGATCATGAAACGGGCCTTCTATGCGCTAACATATCTTCCGCTCTTAGTACCCTGTTGGTCATTTATTGTCAACGTTATTCAGAACAGTTCTCCGTTGACTGATATCGATGCTTGAATACTCTATCACTGTGAAAAAGGCACGCTTCATTTAATAAGTAATAAACACGAATGAGCTTTATCATCATCATAATTATCACAGCGGCGCTCATCTTAGCAATGACTTGGAATAGTCTAGACGAGGAAGAAGAAACGTTACTACGAAGGTTGAAAAATAAAAGAAGTCTAGACGGAAGAACTAGAAATTGTATGAATGCAGGTACGCCATTGACTGCGACACACCTGCCATCTCCGAGTGCTTTTGTAGCCAGCGATTTGAGTGATCACGTGCGTCCCAATCAGGTAGACGATATGTTCCCACAACCAGGGTCTTCACAGTTGGTGACCACGCTGTTGTTTGATCACCGCGCGATTTTACCCAACGGTCGGTGGTTTTAGTATAAAATGTCCGCTATGGTAATTGCTCATCTGACATGTGGAGTACGTGACCCAACTATGGAAGTCTGTGCAGCGTGATTAATCGACCAACTGTTCGTACATGCCGAGCGTTTCCGAACCATAGAGCAAAACAGAACGCACACAAGCATTATATACTCTTCCTTTCAGCGACAATCGAACGTCTTTCCGACGCCACAGATGACAGGGGCTGTCAAACATTTTACATGCCTTTGCTATCCTGACTGATACCTCATCAGTAATATTACAGGCTAACGAGATAGTGCCACCCAACTTTGTGTTTGTCCATAGTCTCAAGTGAATTGCCTGCCATAAAGAACGTAGAAGCAGGATTGTCCTAGTCGTAAAGCACCACTTTTTATTTCGAAGGTGTGAATCACATTCCGTGCAAACCGGTCGCGTGATTCATTTTGCTCATCGTGATCTACGTCTTCTACAGGGGTGCTAGGTAAGTCAGTGTCACGCGCATTATTCCCGGAAGAAGCTGAACAACAACATCACCGGATCTTCTCAAGCGCACATTCCAGAATGTCGTCCATGACAAAATTGAACAGGAAGGGGAAGATCAGACACTCTTGACGAACACCACTAGAAGTGATGATTGCCCCATGCAGTCGTCCTTAAATCCTCAACGTGCTCGCAGAGTTGCATACAATGATCTCAGTAAATTCACGTATTTCCCTGTATTACGTTTGCAACGTAACAGTATGGTAATAGAACGACAAAATGGTTTATAGCAACAACAATAACAACAAAAACAAAGTGAATATAGAGCAGTCAATCTAATTTAAGGCAGTGTGCAGTGTGAACAAGGAACATGTTTAGTTCTCAAAGTCGATAAGATGGCCAGTCCAAATGGTTACCGATAGATCGATGGACATGCACACAAAGCGGGCGGAAAAGCTGGTGACGCATCACGCGGAGGAATCACCCTGATACTCCGTTGAGTAGGATAAATTTTCGGAAAACGCTTAGTGGAACCTATTCGAAAGCGGCATTTAGGTCTGAAATGACCATGACCATCGGCTGTCTATAAGAGTGCCGATGTTCCAAGATCCGTCGCAAGGTAAAAATGTGTCAACGCACCCTCGACCGGATCGGAATCCTGTCTGTTCTTTACGTATCTGACTTCCCTTAACCTTAGTGAGCCGACGTAAAATGACTCGGATGCAATAGACATTAGACTAATGCCCTTCCGTTTATCACACAGACTGCGGCACCACATTTTGGAAACGGGAATTACTGTTGATAAGCACCAATCACGAGGTACCTCTTCAGTTTCCCAAATCGTCTGGAGGAGTTTTGTCAGTTCTGATATCAACCTCTCCCCACCATCCTTGAAAAGAGAGAGAGGAGGTCTGGTCCAGGAGCCTTGTTACGCTTCAATAATTTGAGCTCTAGGACCACTTCTGCTTCCGACGGAGGGCCGTCTGGAATGCAATAACTGACCATGCATGGTATGGTTGAAGCCAGCTGAACTGTTCTTCGAAATGTTCAGCCCACCTGTCAAGTCGACGCGATTGATTGGTGATAAGTGAACCATCTTTTTCACATATGGTCTCACTTACACCGACTCGACGACCAGTACAACTATGGATCAGGGTGAAAAACTTTCTACTGTTACTATATATAAACGTTCATTCCACTTTAACCGTTGCACAAGCTCTTATTCAGCTCGCGCTTAAGTTCTCGACGGTCGTCATCATATTCAGAGCCAGGTGGGATCGAGCGACGCTTGTTCATAAGGTTTATCGACGTGACAGAAATCCACTTCTGTATCAACTGCATCTTGCAGACAAACCACCAAGCCGAAGGTATGGACGTGAATTTTTGTGTCCTTCGCGACTTCTCTCCATTAACCGCACTTACTTCAAAGTCACTTCAGTGAAACATTCACTGAACCCGGTTAGTTGGAATCTAGTCTACTGTCTCCATTCACTCACTGTGAATCACAAGGGTCCAATAACTAATCAGTACGGTTGGGATCTGTCGATTGGTGGCTACAGTAGTGCTCGCCATCACAAAACTTCTGCCTGTTACCCGAGCTATGTGCGTGTGTGCGTTATCATCCTCTACGTTGGATTCATTCACCTCACGCCCTCCCAACATAGGTTGTTTGATAAAGTTTCATTAAAATTGTGCTCCAAAACGATGAGTTTGCCTTGTTCCATCAGACCTCCATGATTCATCGTGATGTTGGACTTTGCTTGTTGTGACCTCGTTTGCAACTGTTTCAGACCTCATTTACATACAGGAAGCCTTGATAGTGAATTATTCATTCCACATCATATTGTCTCGTGAAATATTTTATTTGATTACCTGCGTAAGATGAAGATTTCTGTGATTTTGGCCACTGAGGGAGCTCACCTGAGAAGTCTAGCTCGAACACTGTGTTGTCAACTGTGTGCAAGGTTGTGCATATATAACTCGGCAAATCAATCTTGTTGCCTACTGCAACTGATTAACTAAACCAATGACCATTGAATGTTTCTTTTAACCGTTTTATCTACAGTATTTGTTTTAGGAGATCAGTTGAGTCTGCTAATTGATCAGCTTGCCATTATTAAATGGACAAAAATTTTCATGGGTTAATTTTCATATATCTCACATTCTATTCACTTTCCGAGTCAGTTTTCTCTTACCACCCACCGCATTAGCTTCCGGATAGATGATGATGATAATGATGATGATATGACCGCGAAGATTGTTTGAATTGCACAATAGGTCCTATCGCCTTGATATTGATTCTGAACTGTAGGTCAACCATGTGGTAATCCACCCCCTCCCATAGTTTCTTGATTTACTCCGAGAGCGAAACTGGCAATTACAAACTAACAGGAATTGCGAAACACAAAGTATACTCGTGCAGTGAAAGCTACTCCATACACTTTCGTGGCAAAGCATGCCGCATTTGCTGGTGTGGGGAATTCAGTTTTTGGCGAATGAATTGTGTGTGCTTATTTAAAACCAATGCCATATTCTCCATCCTAATCACTGTGTCAACCATGTGTCGCTCGAAAACTGTTGTCTCTCTATCAGTCTAGTCAACTTGCAAATTGGAATTGAAGGTTTTCATACGTTTCCCGTATCTGTTACCACTGGCTGGTTGTCATGCTGTCGAAATTAACGATGAACGATAACCATCCATCTATCTATCGACAATGGATTTGTACAAACGAACGAGCAAACAAACCACATCGTTTGTTTGCTCATCAAACGGATCATTTGCCATCTGCGATTTGGACATTGGCTACCTTATCGGATAAGAGCAGCTTCGGGGAATTCGTCTTTTTATACCTACGGTCCTTCAGTAAATCGCCGTGGTTCATGCTGGGACTTGACCGTCGCAGTCTCATTTAATGAACATAGGTGATTACATCACATCCATTAAATGCCCAGGTTTTTTCCGCTATTCATCGTCGGGCTAAACGTACGGCTTGTTTATGGAACAAAACATGTGGCGAGTTAGCTTAGGTGGTCAAGTGCGTCTTGGTTGCAAGTGCAAACAACTTAGTCATTTTGATGTCATAGGAACTGCGGAAATTGGATCCCTTCTAGGGTGGGCGATTGGCCATGATACAAGCGGGACCTGGGTACCCAAAGATGTAATGCACCGTCGAATTTTGACATTCTGAGATGTAACCATTGTTCAACAACTCACAGCTTTCTATTGATCACACTCCTCTCGTTAAATCCGATGAAATGATGCCGTTGGACCGGCGGAGTGCTGTGCAACGATTACTCCCCATGACTCTACCATTGATTCCGGTTACGTGGTGATCACGGGTTCGAAAAGAATAAACGCCTGGTCATGCGGTTCACCCAACCTGTTCCAGAGGAACTAGCAAAGTAGTGTACACAAAAACGTCAGGGAGACTGACATTTGATCTTCTGATCGTAAGCATAATGCCAGAATAGATCTAAAAACCTCACTTAGTTTGTCGACACAGACGTTTCTGTCAACACTTGTTTATCTTCTTTGAGTAGTATTGATTTTCCGACTGGGCATATAACCTAATTTCTTCCTTTTTCGATGGCCTGGCTAACTTCAATCTTAAAGGAAGAACTCTCATTTGAGTCCGCGATAACGGTTTCTGACAACAGATTAATACCATATTTATCTTAATTTCTGGGACTTGATGCCGAATTTAATCGGAGCAAAATGAATCACCAATGGATTTTGTCACGTCGTTTTTTGTCCGCCGTATAACGATACTACAAGCATTCATGTATTTGATTGGACAAACTTTTGATAGGTTATGCACAATGGCCCACAACTTTCAGTGCGTCTCCTCGAGTGATTTTAACTTTCATTGATGTAGTTCAACGTGGGATTCGATAATCCACCTCTGGTTAAAGTCAGTTGGTTGCAGCTTTTATGACGGTTAAATGTTCTGTTGAGATTATGGTTGAATCAGTAATGTGCAAAATTCTAGTTCCATCTTCTATGCTTGCTCTCAGTCGTACGCATCGGATAAAATCAGCAATTGAGAAACTAGGAGAATAGAACACGAATTTTCTATCCCAAAGGATCTATCACGCTCACTTATCAAAAAACTCTCAAACAGGTTGCGTTTACGTAGATGAGCTACGTATAACGAATGCCAGCCTGTCGTCTCCCACGTCGTGCACATCAGACGAAACCACCAGCTCACCGGTGTAAAGTTATGATGTGGTCAGTCGATGTTTTATTAAGTGAAAGTGAATGTTGCCGCCAGAAAGTTATGAGCGGTAGTTCCTGTTTGTCGCTCAGGTTGGAGTCATCGTGGTTCAGCTGAATTGCTGCTGTAAGCCTTCGAAGATTCAGTGGTTAATAGTGGTTTGGCTGAGTTGCCTATGAAGCAATCGCACTTAACAGAATGAGATAACGAGAGTCGCAAAAAAGCTTCCTCATGTGTAGCGCCTCACTTTCACTTGCAAGCAGACTGTTCGAAAGGCGTGAGCATCTTGATTTTGTTTTTTTTTGGGTTCAATTGTGGGGGTGTCGGTCATCCTGTCCTGTTTCTTCCGCTTCGTTTATTTTTAATTTAGTACTTATTCATTTTCTCATGCTTGTGCTGTGATTTGGCATTGGTATGAAACAATAGCGTAATGGGGACAGTGGTTATGAGGGAAAGGAGGAAGAGGATGAAGAGTATGTTGGATCTACTTGCGGATGTGCGGCCCTCAAAGGCCTAATAACCTTCGAACGTATAGTGCCGTTTACTTGATCCCTGCTGGGTGAAAAGTGAATCGTTGAATTTTATGACACTAATCAGTTCTTCTCTACAATCGTTGTACTAAAATAATTCCAAAATCTGTAATAGAATTGTAGTGTGAATCCTCTGAACGGAACGAACTTAGACATCTTAAACGCCTTTTTCTCGTTATGCACTGTTGAGCATGTCTTTACAGCACTTTGACTCTACGACACGGGGTTATGTCGCTGATCGTATGGATGGACCTGATTCACCTGTGCACTTTTTCCAGTTAATCCAGTGATCCAGCTACCTGTTGCCTTCCAAGTCTTCCACATAGATCATGAAACGGGCCTTCTATGCGCTAACATATCTTCCGCTCTTAGTACCCTGTTGGTCATTTATTGTCAACGTTATTCAGAACAGTTCTC
Source organism: Paragonimus kellicotti (assembly GCA_014220965.1). Classification (NCBI taxonomy): domain Eukaryota; kingdom Metazoa; phylum Platyhelminthes; class Trematoda; order Plagiorchiida; family Troglotrematidae; genus Paragonimus; species Paragonimus kellicotti. The sequence goes on along the minus strand of LOND01003399.1, from coordinate 33,965 downwards.
CGTTGACTGATATCGATGCTTGAATACTCTATCACTGTGGAAAAGGCACGCTTCATTTAATAAGTAATAAACACGAATGAGCTTTATCATCATCATAATTATCACACGGCTCAAGATTATGATGTGCTATTCGTGATTTTTCAGAATAAACCTAATCGTGGCCTACACTATTTTGTCGAAACATTAATTATCCCTGGATGTCTTATGAGCCGGATTTTACCATTCGTGAATTTATCAACGGATTTAGAAATAATTAGAATCTTCCCATTCTTACGATGGATTTATTGAAGCATATGGTTGCTTTTCAAAAGTGTTACTGCATGTTGACGTTGTAACACCTAATGTCAACGAAACCAGGTCATTGCAATTTCATTCACTTCCGATTCGTTCTTATTTCGCACCAGTTCAGATATGATGTCTGCATATAGCGTGTTCTTTGAGTCTGTCACAGCCCATTATATATTGGAGTTCTCTAAGCTCATCCGGCTGACAGTCGGCTTAGCGTCTGCTTGATATATATACACAACCTCTGTTCATGGCCCAAAAACATACTGACTTGTGTTGACACTACCTTATGTTTTTTACATTCACTTACATCATGTTTTTGCTATAAACTATCATCTCTCTCACATCTTCGGACCCTTACCATCGAAACAGGATTCGGTGCTGATGGACAAGCAGTTGACTGCTTTACTGCTTCCCACCATCCATCCGAAACTAATACCACCCGATGTGCAACCGCTATTGGTGTTTGTCAATTTGAAATCAGGCGGTTGCCAGGGTATGGATCTCATAGTGGCGTTTCGTCGGCTTCTCAATCCGTTTCAGGTTTGTTCTTCCCGCTGTCTATTGCATTTTCCCTAAGGAAGCGCTCATTAGATCTGTACTCAGCGAACTGAAATTGTTAGACCGCTACTCCACCTTTATATAACCGCTAATTGAAATCTGAGTTCCACTCTTGTTAGAGCCTGTCAAAAGTGCATATTCTTGTTATGACCGGACTTTGCATCCCGATCCGCATTTTCGTGAGGCAGCTGTGTCGTCCACCGCATCATTCATCCGAGTTAGAATTTTAGTGCTAGCAAAGATGTGCGCTACCGATTAGTCCTAGTTTATTGGCCCGTTTCGAAAAGGGTTGGTCAAAAACACCATCGGAATGTGAAAGCCATTGGGTGATGTTCAGTTTAGATAATCCAAATTTCCTGACTCTTATCACTTTTCTCTTTGACGTTCAACACCAATAACAAGGTGACGAAGGATCCACCGCACCACTGTGGATCGTCCAAAATTTCAACACTTCGGTCACACGATCGACCACAGAAACAGTGGTTCATCGGCTAACTGCTGTCACACATGACTGAACTCGTACACTATCCGTATACCAAGTGCTGGGTTGTTATTCAACGCTAAGAAGAATGGTCGTATTCCTGTTCACAGAGGCTTAATCGAACAATGGACGTACATAACAAAAAACACACCAGCGCCTATCAAACAGTATAATTACAATGGCTGTATCTAAGGAAGAGAATGAGCAATGTTGGTTCCGGTCATCTGTCATGTATCAACGGGGGTGGCACTTTTAAAGCATCATCATCATCATAGACAGCAATACATCAGTGGTTCACACTGATGCTTGACTGCCACACAACCACGAAGAACAAAGGAAAAGAAAAAAACTTATATAGGAAGAAAGAAGAAACAGAGGAGGGAGGGGAAGTGGACCTAACTACTAAAAATAGCTACGTCTATATTCAAACATACAACATCAAGGCGCCTACACCTTGCAAACAAACAACCGAGCTGTGAGTGAAAGTAAGGCGTCATCAGCGAGACAGCTTCCTTACGGCTTTCACTGCCCCGCATCATAAAGCCAGTGTAGTGGATATAAGATTCGATCTGAGGCCATGTTGCGTGGGTCAGATTCCTCATGGCTCTTAAAAAGCCGCTTTTTAATGTCACCAAACCGCTAATCTGGTCGAAGAGAAGAAGTTCGAATGTCAGATAATTCACAGGTCGACTTATAAACGATCCCCGTTTTCGATCAAAACGACCGTAGATATAAGCTACATTTTCGGCCAGTATATACCATAATGTGTTTGCTACCATGTATGCTAGGCCACATGCGGGGCGGATTCTGTTAGGTTGTCAAAATTTGGAAAAGAGCAGTCGTGAAAACCGGATTCGAACCCGCCATAGTGTAACCGATGGATGGGAGTGCTATCACAGTTGCCGCGGGCTCTAACTTCGTGCTGGAACCTACTACAGAGGTCGCAGTGCACTCGAAAAAGAACTAGTGTTTCCGCTCCAGTTTTGTATTCACCCCAACTAACACTAAAATCACAAGTTATGGTGTGCAATAGTTCCACTTAAACTAAATAAAACGCACATTCATCTTGGTGTATTAGTAGTGAGCATGCAGAATGACGGATTTCCAGTAGAAAATGTGCATGAGGATGGTTTTTCTCAAATCGGTGGTTGAAAGTTGATGACATTGATTGAAACAATTTCAGCGTACGTTAAAGTGCCTAACAAGCAAAGTGATACTTAAGGCGGACGCTATCAAATTAACAAATTTTACTGAGCATTTCTCCAAGTTATGTCATACTTTGGGTGTTCGGGAAAAGGCGCGAAAAATTATAGGCTTCTTATATTTCAACAATCGTGGGAACAAGCCAGTGTACGGCAGGATGACCAATAAGAGACATATCTTAAAGGCGTAAAACAGGGATATAAAGAAAATGCATGTGACACTTCGAGATTAATCATGGGAGCGGAAAGGGGATAATTCCAGAAAATTCGATGGACG
>LOND01003399.1:12907-23128 GCA_014220965.1 Paragonimus kellicotti | reverse complement strand
CAAGACGATGTATTTTGTAATCCACACAAGGGCTATGTACTAACAACTTGTGAAGAATTTAAATGAATTTACCAAAGTCGTTAATCACACAAAATTAATTTTTAACCTTCAAGAACACTTTGCCCTCTTGTGCGAAGCTGATCAGAGATATCCGCTATATTATTCAAGGGTTTGTTGGTTTCCAACAGTAAAAATATTCGTACGTATACTCCTGCCAGTTGAAAACGTCTTTTCCTCTCACAATGAGTAGTTCATTTTCGGATATGCGCAACGTGACGTGCGATGGCTTGAAGTACCTTTCCGTATCTATCTTCAGAAGCTCAACATCTTAATTATGATCCCTCAAGATGCAAATGAAAACTTTACCACTGTCGCGAGATAGTTCCAGGCATACAACGAAAAGTTACAATTACTTTGCAAGAACTAAGTCACAAAATCCCACGACATACTATCCTATAAAGTTAATTTTCAGACGTGTAGTTACATTTGTTGTGCTCGAAAGAGATGGCTTTATTCTGGTCCGTGGAGCCTCCACTGGGATCCCATGATACGCTAGACACCGTAAATATCTGTAAACGCAACTGGACATGAAGAGTTTCGAAAAAAAAACTTAAACGGATGTGTTATGATTACTAAAACTAAATTCAATTCTTTTATCAATCTCGTACCTTTGTTTATTTGACTCACATTGCTGGACGGGAAAAAATAAAGTTAGACAAGCATACTTCAACGTTGCTGATTTCTCTCCGGTCTCATTGTCTCCTGATTTGCAATGTCTGTTTTTGTACATTTGTCTACTTATTTTTTTAAAAATATTGTTTCATTGCGTATCCAGTCATATTCTACCGCCGAATGCTGCTTTGTACGAGGAGGTACTTGTGGACGCGAGCACGACCAGCGCAGACGTTGTAACCAAAGCGATGGAGAAGTTTGGATGCGGGGTTAGTTGTTTGCCATTGATCGGCGCGAACAGCGGTTTGGTCTGAAGTTTTTACTTTTATTGTTCCCTTGCGAGTGAATGAGATTTATTGCAAATGCGCATCTGAAGCCAATTGCCACTCCCAGTTTCCTACTTCGACCTGGATTGCGTTCAGTTTCTCTAACCCCTAGTTCTCTTCTGTAGGAGATTAACATTTAATGCATTTCACTGAGGTGCATTCTATGAACAAGATTAGCACATATCTGTATTGAATACTACAATAAGACTCTTCGGGATTGTTTCAGCAGTCTTAGCGTTCATGGATTCACATTTGGTTTCATATTACTTTCTCTCGAGCTGATTCACTGTCGCATTGTACGTTTTTTCAGCACCTGGCCTCAGATGACTGTTACCTAACCAGTGTCTGTATGGACGGAACTGTGACCGAACGTCATCTAGCTGATGATGAACTATTGGCCGCGTTCCTTAGTCAACTTAGACAAGAATCTGCCAGAGTCTATCAACTCACTCGTCTTGAACTTCGGTTCGTGGAGGATTCACTTTCCACCAATCGACTGGTCTCAGTGTTTGTTGGCAATTTAAAAGAAAATCTCTCACAACGCCTATATGAGTGCATTCTGTTGGACAAATTGGGAGAGGAGTGTCGCTGGGACACAATCGATGCGATCTACTACGAAAGCGGTTGTCTCGTTCTGACGTATCGATCAAGCGAGAAGGCTGAACGGGCATACGATCTGCTGAAGGTACCTCTGTTCAATATTGATTTTTTGTCAATACTTGTCTGATAGGCACAATGTTTTCTAGTTTAAAATATATTAGGAAAAGTATTACTGGTTCGGCAGTCAGTTTACAGCATGTTAGTTTTTTCAATTAGTAATTGCAGGCTACATTTGATCGTTATGACGATTCCCTTGAGATGGATATTATGTTGCACGATACAAACGTGATGAACCACCCAAACCGATGCAGTTGGTGTGTGTATTTCAGATATGTTAATGTGATCCCCGTCTCCGAACAGCCTCAAAGACAGCTTGACTAAAATTCGCGACGTCCTGTGGTAATACGCGGTATTTTTATTCGGTTTGTATGTATGTGGCTGGCAGATTGTCTCTTTTTTGAACTCTAGTAACACAACTGGCGCTTGATTGGAATTTGCAGTTCGTTCACACCTAACAAACATCTGGAAATTGTACATAGTTGTTATCGTTGGTAGCATTGTGGTATCAGGTGCTTATTTCCAAAACAAGACAGTACCTATCACCCATGGGAAGATAGATACAACATTACGACTGGCCCATTGATAAGTAGAGGACCGGGCGGCTGGAATACGAATTTGATATTGTAATTGTCCGTCCGACTCGGTGTTGCATTTCAATTCCTCATATTGGATTGGTCAAGTGCATTATCAGTCATGCGTTGTACAAAGTGCACAAATTCACAATAAGCCCACGGTTCAAGATTATGATGTGCTATTCGTGATTTTTCAGAATAAACCTAATCGTGGCCTACACTATTTTGTCGAAACATTAATTATCCCTGGATGTCTTATGAGCCGGATTTTACCATTCGTGAATTTATCAACGGATTTAGAAATAATTAGAATCTTCCCATTCTTACGATGGATTTATTGAAGCATATGGTTGCTTTTCAAAAGTGTTACTGCATGATTGACGTTGTAACACCTAATGTCAACGAAACCAGGTCATTGCAATTTCATTCACTTCCGATTCGTTCTTATTTCGCACCAGTTCAGATATGATGTCTGCATATAGCGTGTTCTTTAGTCTGTCACAGCCCATTATATATTGGAGTTCTCTAAGCTCATCCGGCTGACAGTCGGCTTAGCGTCTGCTTGATATATATACACAACCTCTGTTCATGGCCCAAAAACATACTGACTTGTGTTGACACTACCTTATGTTTTTTACATTCACTTACATCATGTTTTTGCTATAAACTATCATCTCTCTCACATCTTCGGACCCTTACCATCGAAACAGGATTCGGTGCTGATGGACAAGCAGTTGACTGCTTTACTGCTTCCCACCATCCATCCGAAACTAATACCACCCGATGTGCAACCGCTATTGGTGTTTGTCAATTTGAAATCAGGCGGTTGCCAGGGTATGGATCTCATAGTGGCGTTTCGTCGGCTTCTCAATCCGTTTCAGGTTTGTTCTTCCCGCTGTCTATTGCATTTTCCCTAAGGAAGCGCTCATTAGATCTGTACTCAGCGAACTGAAATTGTTAGACCGCTACTCCACCTTTATATAACCGCTAATTGAAATCTGAGTTCCACTCTTGTTAGAGCCTGTCAAAAGTGCATATTCTTGTTATGACCGGACTTTGCATCCCGATCCGCATTTTCGTGAGGCAGCTGTGTCGTCCACCGCATCATTCATCCGAGTTAGAATTTTAGTGCTAGCAAAGATGTGCGCTACCGATTAGTCCTAGTTTATTGGCCCGTTTCGAAAAGGGTTGGTCAAAAACACCATCGGAATGTGAAAGCCATTGGGTGATGTTCAGTTTAGATAATCCAAATTTCCTGACTCTTATTGTCCATCGAATTTTCTGGAATTATCCCCTTTCCGCTCCCATGATTAATCTCGAAGTGTCACATGCATTTTCTTTATATCCCTGTTTTACGCCTTTAAGATATGTCTCTTATTGGTCATCCTGCCGTACACTGGCTTGTTCCCACGATTGTTGAAATATAAGAAGCCTATAATTTTTCGCGCCTTTTCCCGAACACCCAAAGTATGACATAACTTGGAGAAATGCTCAGTAAAATTTGTTAATTTGATAGCGTCCGCCTTAAGTATCACTTTGCTTGTTAGGCACTTTAACGTACGCTGAAATTGTTTCAATCAATGTCATCAACTTTCAACCACCGATTTGAGAAAAACCATCCTCATGCACATTTTCTACTGGAAATCCGTCATTCTGCATGCTCACTACTAATAAACACAAGATGAATGTGCGTTTATTTAGTTTAAGTGGAACTATTGCACACCATAACTTGTGATTTTAGTGTTAGTTGGGTGAATACAAAACTGGAGCGGAAACACTAGTTCTTTTTCGAGTGCACTGCGACCTCTGTAGTAGGTTCCAGCACGAAAGTTAGAGCCCGCGGCAACTGTGATAGCACTCCCATCCATCGGTTACACTATGGCGGGTTCGAATCCGGTTTTCACGACTGCTCTTTTCCAAATTTTGACAACCTAACAGAATCCGCCCCGCATGTGGCCTAGCATACATGGTAGCAAACACATTATGGTATATACTGGCCGAAAATGTAGCTTATATCTACGGTCGTTTTGATCGAAAACGGGGATCGTTTATAAGTCGACCTGTGAATTATCTGACATTCGAACTTCTTCTCTTCGACCAGATTAGCGGTTTGGTGACATTAAAAAGCGGCTTTTTAAGAGCCATGAGGAATCTGACCCACGCAACATGGCCTCAGATCGAATCTTATATCCACTACACTGGCTTTATGATGCGGGCAGTGAAAGCCGTAAGGAAGCTGTCTCGCTGATGACGCCTTACTTTCACTTACAGCTCGGTTGTTTGTTTGCAAGGTGTAGGCGCCTTGATGTTGTATGTTTGAATATAGACGTAGCTATTTTTAGTAGTTAGGTCCACTTCCCCCCCCTCTTTCCTTCTTTCTTCCTATATAATTTTTTTCTTCTTCTTTGTTCTTCGTGGTTGTGTGGCAGTCAAGCATCAGTGTGAACCACTGATGTATTGCTGTCTATGATGATGATGATTTAAAAGTGCCACCCCCGTTGATACATGACAGATGACCGGAACCAACATTGCTCATTCTCTTCCTTAGATACAGCCATTGTAATTATACTGTTTGATAGGCGCTGGTGTGTTTTTTGTTATGTACGTCCATTGTTCGATTAAGCCTCTGTGAACAGGAATACGACCATTCTTCTTAGGGTTGAATAACAACCCAGCACTTGGTATACGGATAGTGTACGAGTTCAGTCATGTGTGACAGCAGTTAGCCGATGAACCACTGTTTCTGTGGTCGATCGTGTGACCGAAGTGTTGAAATTTTGGACGATCCACAGTGGTGCGGTGGATCCTTCGTCACCTTGTTATTGGTGTTGAACGTCAAAGAGAAAGTGAGTCACAACTTAAAGAAGTGTTATATTATTGGTAATTAGTTTCACCAAACAGCATACATCGCAGACGGTGTCATTCGGAAGATGACACGTGATCGTAGTGGTTACTGCCTGCTATAGTAGTATATAATGATGTTCGCTAAACTGGCATGTCACACCCCCATGTAGCTCGGGTGCAAATTACAGTCGAACAAAACTGCAGGAGTAGGAGCAGGTTCGAACTCGCGCATAATATATTCAGACTGTCTTTATTCTAGTAAGTGAAAATAAAGACGAATATATATGTGCATTTACCTAAACAGTACTGTAGATGAAGGTGTTTTTACAGAGCAAATTCGCTCAAAACTCGGTCGAGCTGTGGACAGACAGACACGCATTTCAACATCCATCATCTGCAGTCACTCCCAGTCTTTTATTCATTTCCCTTCCATCAAATCCGAATATCCTCATTCACGTACGTAAAAAAACTTAAGAAGGATCCCATTACCTTCCCTCTCGAAGCATAGTTACCATTAATAAAGATGAAAATTCTGATAATTCTGCTAACAGTTTGACGCTTTGTTATTTAAATTATTCTTCAAGTTAACCAAGATTCCCTCATCATCATATTTTACGAATGGATTGGTGGCCCACTGGCACTCTTTTAATTCAAACGACAAAAACCATTTGGCGAGTGATGAAACGAGACATTTCAACTTCTGACGTACTTTCACATGAAGAATCAATTAGGTCGTACATCTCTAGCGTTACTAACTCAAGTTTTACCGTCGTGGTGATGAAGTGTTCATCCACAACTTGATAACTTGTATTTACGACATTCCATGTTTCAAAAAACAGTTGTGCAAGTGCGTCTTGTATTGAACGTTTGCGCACCTCACTTTTTGAAAGTGATCAAATTGTTGTGCGATTTAACAAATACCTCAGATTCGAATGATTCACGTAAGTTAGTAAATATCAAGTGTTTTGCAGCTTGTAGGCCTTAATAAATTCGTCCGTCTTTTTCATAGGTTGGTTAGATACAGTTTTTGACAACATTTTTTCTGATGAACCACAGGGCCTCTCGTGGATGCAGAAGCTGGCGTAGTCAGTTTAATGCAGTCCTTTTAAATCAACGTTTTGATTCAATTCACATTGTCTATTTCAACCGGTCACCTGGATTTCGATTTGTGTGCTGTCCGCCGCGTCGACCTACTACACGGGTTGCCTGAGAGCGGCTCAGTGGTGGCTGGCGTTCGCTCAATGAACTAAATATTGGTGACCGATTTCACAAACTCAGTGGCTGCCTCACCTAGTAGTTATCAGTAAACGGGGTTTGTTTTCCAACCCACATGTTGCACTACAACTTAGTTTGAATTTGATGGATTCGTAGTTCGAGGTGTACATGTGTACGATGTCTGACAGGGAGTTGCGATGGCAATGTTATCAATATTTATATAGCGAAGTGTTTCCATAGTAAACGATAAACATGGAACACATTTATCTGTGAATCTGTATTCATGGGTTTCGTTTTTTGATCACAGTTCTTGATGAAGTTAAAGTATATAATCTTCTCAGTATTCAACCTTCTACTGTAGGTGTTTAATCTTGATTACGGTGGTCCGCTTCCCGGCCTTTACTGCTTCCGCCACTTGACCTCCTACAAAATCCTCATATGTGGCGGAGATGGAACTGTTGGCTGGACACTTTCTTGCTTGGATATCGTCGGCCAGGATGCAGCCTGCAATTCTCCCCCAATAGCACCACTTCCCTTGGGCACGGGTAATGATTTAGCTCGTGTGCTGCGATGGGGATCGGGCTATTCGTCAGCCGAAGATCCCTTAGCAATTTTGAAGGATGTTGTGGCAGCTGAGGAAGTCCAATTAGATCGGTAAGTAATTTCGTGTCTTATAAATTGGTGTGAAATACTTCGCTTGAAAGGAGACGTTTCAGCTGCATATACGTATTCAGAAAACCATGGAGACGCGTGTGCATGAATAGAGGGGAAAATGTTTAAAAAAAACTATTGGTTTGTTTGTAGACAACGAATGCATCGTTGTTGTCTAATTCGTCGCGTTTAGTCAGCTTGCCGACTTTTGCAATCGTTCATTCAATTGTTTAACCCTCCCTTGGAATTTTGATACTTCCACTTCAAAAGTTGGTACTTCTGAACAGTAAACAGAACGGATGTGAGAAAACATGTGTTGTGCTGATGCTCATTATTAAGTAATTCCTTGGTTAAGCCACAACGAGTTAAAACCAGAGTTATCGGTTTCGCAACGTTTCGACCCTCTCGGAGAGCCTTTATCAAGCGATTTAAATCAGAAAATTTACAATGTACAAGCTTCAAATGAAAGTCATCAACTGGCACATGTTTGTGTGTTTAACATGCGGTGTGTAGATAGGCTACCAATAGGATGGGTTCACCTGAGGACACCACGTGACGATCCCAGGTGCAAACAAGGGTAGATGGTTATTGTGTGTGTGCGTTTAATCTACATGCGTGTAGACTGTTTGGGATGGGGTGGGTGACAGGAATGCCGCAAACCTCTCCTACGTGTGTCACTGTTCACCCAGTAAATCATGCCAAACAACTGACAATTCCAAGCCATCGGATCGATTCACCGCCTGTGGTGTATTAGCGATCAGCAAGGCTTCTTCAAATTGCTCGTGCCTTAGTAATCCGACCGTACTACAAGTAAAGAGCCCTAAAGTGCGCCATCTTTTGAATCACGGTTCACATTGTAGCTCGTAAGTTCTTGCTCACTAGGTTGATTCCGCCATGTTTTTGGCTTATTAGACAGGTGCAAATTAGAATGCAGCTGCAGCTGAAATCAGGCAGAATTTGCCCCCCTTACCTCCCAATTGTCCAACATCTATTCAAAGTACGTGACAACGTTTCTTTGTGGTGGAGCATGTCTTGGCTTAGAGACCTGTAAACTACAAGCAGCATGCCGTACTTACAAAGCCACTATGGTTATACAAACTAAAAACCAAACATATCAGGCGACTTTTATTTTCACCCGATCGTAGTAGCCATTGAAACATAAAAACAATTATTTGAACAAAGCAGTTAGAACACGAAAACTGGTAGATGCAAGCATTTCGTATTGACTCGTCAGTACCAAATTTACAATAAGAGGGGTGATAATCAATAAGCGTGTTAGGATAGGTCATTAAGTCCAGGGAAGGGTCAAATTCACGAACAGTTGTTTCTGAACACAGAAACAATTGCAGTCTGCCGTGTGTTTACATACCCTAATGGGGTGGACCGATGAAAATGGGGTCATCGACGCTGTCGATCCTGAGATCGAAACAAATCTAATTTAACACGCCGTTAAAAAATTTCGTCTTCGTTTTAAACATCATGACTAAAGCAGACCATATTTTACCTGATTTATCCCTGTACCCACTATGCGTCAAATTTGGTCTGTCAACGTACAATGAAAATATTTTCTATATACTTCCACATGCAGCTGGACGTTCGTGGTCAGACCGGACGAGGAGTTTAAAGACGAAGCCAAACTGGCCTTGGAAAATCAGAACAACGCATCTAACACAAACGAAGATAATTCGATCATGATAATTATGAACAACTACTTTGGGATCGGGATTGACGCAGATTTGTCGCTGGATTTTCACAACGCGCGCTCAGAAAACCCGTCCAAGTTCAACAGCCGGTAAGCTGATTCTAGCGGCTTTTCGGGGTTATTGTATTTATGTCTGAAACACTCGAATACAAGGGATGAGCTGTTAGGAAATCGAGTTAAAGAGGTCATCATCATCGGCAGTCACTACTGAAGCTTTGCCGCTACGCAATCAGACTCAATTCAAGTGGGGAGGGATTGACTACAAGCGTTTGTGTCTTAACTTGGTTTGGTAGCTGTCATCCGCCTGGACTGGGGTCCTCGTGATCACTCAAATCGCTGGTTGGAGACGCTATCCGAGATGGCGGTGTGTCGCAGTCAATGGCGTACCTGCATTCATACCATTTCTAGTTCTTTCACTTAGTCTTTCTTCATTAATTTTCAACCTTCTTCAGTAGCGTTTTCTTCTAGGATATTCCACGTCACTGTTGAGGTGAGTGGTGGCCCGAGCCACAGTACCTTTTGGTCAGGCTCATGGCTGTTATGATGATGATGATTATGGTAGTTCAAATTGTCTGACTGTTCACAACAAGGAGTTATAACTTCTTTCAATCAACAGGCAATCTTTATTTCTGCCAGTGAAACCACTGGTTCAAGAAACAGGTATTTTCCTAGTCGGATACGATTAATAACTTGTCTAATGCACAAATGAATCGACTGCTCAATACACCGATGAACTTCAGTATCGGTTAGCCGATGATCAGTTAAACATTACTATCGGTCCTATGCTGTTCGTCCCTACATCGCTCGATTACGTATCTGCCTAAGACCATTGAATTATGACCGGTGAGTGGCGGCGTCGGTAGCTACACAAGGCATTGCGTTAACGTAAGGTGGTGTTATTCAGTCGAGTACTAACTGATTGGCACAAACTTGTTTAGTGAGATTTCTTCCACCTGGAACCTCATTCTGATTGGAAGGAAAATGTCAGTGCTACACACTCGCGAAATAATATCAGCATAACATCAATACTTGTCCAATCGGACGGGCGTAACTGACCGATGGTCATAGACAACATGTACATACATTAAGAGTGCTCGCAACAGATAACCTGACACTTAAGACACGTAGAGAGGTTAGACACTGACTGAAACGCGCTGACAGTGGTAATATGGTGATCTATTCTACACACATTCGCATTCAGAACAAAGATGAGAGCAAAAATTGAGCACGACAACGAATGATGCGAGTGCAACTTCTAATTTTAAGTGGAAATAATTCGCGTTACACACAGGTAAAAGGGGAATAAGGACATGGAGAAGTTAGTTGAAAACCATTTTTGTAAATGCAAAACAACAAATCCAGAAACCAGAGTAAGTGAAAGTAATAAGTGACATGGATTGCACAGAAACAGTCAAAATGCCTGGGCCCTTCGAAACGTCATTGAAGTTGAAAATTAGCCTTCCGCAACGGAGGACGTTGGAATCAGTCCATCTGCGAAATGCAGCGCGTCATAAGCACGTAAACAACTGATAACAAAACCAAATTTACAAAACTAAGGAAACCCAAAAGCTTCGCATGT
>LOND01003398.1:25565-42066 GCA_014220965.1 Paragonimus kellicotti | reverse complement strand
GATACAATTTGATAATTTTCAATAAATAGCTTCGTACTATTCGTTTGTTATACCATTCGTCCGTTTGTATGGTTATTTACTATGAAGAATGTTTAGTGGAAACAAGCAGGTCACGCTTTTTATTCAAACCGATAACAAGCATTAATATAGAAACCAGGTTAACTGATTTCCGGAAAACCAGTTATGATTATTGTTCGGCAACAACAAACAAAAGCACCTGACGAGTGCAATCGAGCTGATGTCGTCTTAAAGCATTTTTCCAAACTGTTGAGTCGACCTAATTCTTAAAGCCTCGCAGAGATAGTAAATTGACGTCTTACTAAGTTTACTGACTACTTCGACGGTCGTAATTTCGAGGTCAAGGTATACGGTGATGTCTGTAATAGACACCGTATGCCCATTCACTTGTCACGTGATTTCATGTCGGAACTGTTTCAAATTGCTGCCCTCATGCTGAAAATTCTTCAGCTTTTGAAGCTGTTTGCCTCTGATCACAAAGTTTCACTAAATTGACTAATCTTAGGTAAAAGATTTTCGAGGAGGTTCTTTCAACCAGGCAGAAAGTTTTGCCGCGTTTGTTATAAAGACTTCATATCTTCTGTTGTTCCAATCTGATGGATTTACTGTTAACTGGAATTGACTGCGCACTAGTCAATTGAGAGTAAGCATCTTTGCTATTTGGAAAACTGGTCGTCATGATAGGAGTAATTGCCATTCTGGGGTGAACCCTGTTCGTCCACGAGACAGATGTTACAGATTCTCGCACACTGACGAACTTATTCAACTCTTCTAAAAAGTTTCTCATAAAATATGTGGCTTATCCGGTTAACAGTTAAAATTTTGTCAAGTGAAATTTTTTTCGGTCTCAACATCTTTTTCTGAGTTGTTCAACTGAGGATGATATTAGTGTTGACTTGCTAGGTTTGAAGCACACCTTCTTCCTTTATAAGGGACACATCTCAACAAGAAACTCCTTCGGGTGAAAAGACACAACTGTTATTTCTACGTCACATACAGCATCGAAAACAGACAAGCATTTTAGTGTCGCACGTCAAGTTTCTCCTACAAGGAACACGTCAAGCTAAATCTCGACAACTAACGAACCAACCGACTTTTCTCTGTTACAGTGCTGGCAGTGATTAGAAAACAGGATAGTAGCGAATAAAATGATATGTAAATCGATGACGGGTTTAGTCAGAACGGAATACAATTCAAGCACTAAGAAACACAACATAATAGATGATAAAATGCTTTTATTTTTATTTAGCCTATGTGAAATTGACTGCAGATGTAACTGCACCTGCCTTGAAATACGCTCTTAGCAAAACGGAATTAGAAGTGTCAAAGTTATCGACAACTAAATCAGCCTAATTATCATGTTCTTTATTTCAGATACACCCAAACGGAAGTGGATGCTCCGATCGGCCCCACACTTCTTGTTGTAAGTCATCGCCCAGGTGTTATCAACATCAAACTGTACACCTCACCCCACCTACTAGATAGTTACCGTGAGTCAACAAATTAACTTTGTCATTTATTCCCATAATGTACCACTGTGTTCAGAACATGCCACAAATCCACATAACATCTCTATTCAGGTTATTTAGAATGACAAAGTTGCTGTTAGAAAAGATATATTCACAAACAGAAAACAAGTAGGTCGGTCACGGTTTGTTATCACGTCATGAATAACAACGTGATCCATAATAGCAAAGCCACAGATTTGTGGGCACAAAGTTATTTTTAGAACACTGAGTTGAGCATTTTCTCCCAAACTATATAGAGGTTAGTAGTCACCGGGAATTTTGAGTCAACTTGGACCTCTTACATCCTACCTATAAAGTTGCTGTTACTTGAGAACACGTCAGTTTGTATTGGCATTGCAACCACTTACTGAGAATATCAGTTCATTGTGGTAAACGTTTTATCCGCAATCAGTGACTATTTTGGGACTAGAGTTTCACTGAGTTCTGCTGTTGTAAGCTAATCATATATCAAGTGACAGACAAACATGGCTGTGCTCAACACTGACTGGCTAACTTGAAAAGATTTTCTTAAACATGTAAATTTTGGAAGGTTTACCGAACACTACGTATAACGCAACAAAAAAAGAGGAAATTCCAGATATTGGAAAGCAACTCCTCATCTGTCATGTGGTGATGTATCGGAAAAAAATAATTAATAATAGTAATTAATAAATAAATAACTTATTAATTAATAGGTTTTAAGTGCACTTAGTGAGTTATTACGATATAATTGAATCTTTCAAGCACATAAGAGACATCCGGTAGAAGAGAGTTGTAGTGCAAACGGCTCTCTAAGAAGGTAAAGAGGTCATGAACAGTTCTGACATAATCCACATAGGTTGGGTCCACAATTTTCTGCGCGCTCAACCTAAATTAAGTGCTAACAGTTGTAGGTATCAAACAGGTTGCTAGCACATTTCCTACGTAAAAATGTTGACGAAAAGTAGGTGTAACACACTGAGTAAAAGCTTCTAAATCGCCCGGATAGCATGTTGAAAATCTACTTTTCAGAAGATTTGGGGACCACACGGGGCGGGCTATTCTGCAGTCCAGTTGTGTACAGGCTTCCATCGGACTCCCGCCAATATATTTTGACTTAAGTACCAAATGCAATGTTGCATGAAGGGTTTTTGATTGTGCACATCCACTTGCTCGCGTTGTGCGTCCCACAGTGGCAATATTACAAAGTCAAATAGAATAGTCTGCGTAACCCAGGATCGGATATTCTTTTCACGTTAGCTTCAAATCAGGATAAAGGTGAACTACGTCCAATTGTGAAGTTGGAATCTGGGCATCAGGATCAAACGAATGTGGAAATGAACACTGTTTCCGATTCAGCAATGAACATCTAAAAATAAAAGTCTTATTTTGGATTCTCAGTTAACTAGCGGATTTACTGGAAGTAGTACAAGCGGCTCACAAGTAATTGTTACCTGATAGCTGAAAACTGCCGGAAAAAGCCGAAAGAGTTGTGTTCATTAGTCGGGAGTACTTTTTGTTACATCGAACCATCATTCACTGAACCTGAGTTGGGTTGATAAACTGGCAATATACCAGTAGTAACAGCAATTCAAAGAAAATAAATTACTTTGTAAAAACAAACAAAAGTGGCAAAGTTATTGTAAGTATGACTGTCAAACATATTGAGGAATTGAAAATAGCAAACAGTAAGGAAACCAGCATAGTTGAAATTTCAAGTTTTCACAGTTATTTTTATGTGAATTTCGGTATTGAGGATCCTACAAAGTGATTGCGTCTGAAAATTTTGAAACCGCGAGCTTTGTTCAACTTGTAAAAGCATCATTAGGGTGACTATTTCTTATCGCCAGCAATCAGTGAAATTTCGGACGCCGACAAAAGATTTTCCAAAGTTCTGACGGTAACTGTAAAAAGTAAGAGAAGCAAGTTGAACCGTTTATAGTAAAATAAAAGTATTCACGTGCATAGTCAAACATGCATTAGGGTAGGTCTGATAATAGAGGATGACTGTTAGCAAACTTGGCAAACAGACTGGGCGTCTTGAAACGCGATTCAACAGTCTGGTTGGTGAAATAAGTGTGTTTAATTTTGCTGTATCGAAAGTGAGATGAAATGGATGTGTTTATTGGCTCGTGACTGTGGAAAGCTACAAAAAGACAATATAATAAATGGGAAATTAGGCAAGTACTATAAAATAATGAAATGATAATGGCGCAGACTGATTTTAAGATGAACTAGACAAATAGCAAAGTTCCTAATTCTTATGAAAAAGAAAACGGTATGGGGGTTTCAGTATAAATATTCCACACTTAGCTACCTGATGCCTTTTTCACTTGAGTGAACCAAACACCTCAATACAAGAACATTAAAAACATTCGGACCTGTGAAGTAACATGAGTCAACGATGTTAGTCATTCGCCCCTAAAGCTTGTGCTAGATACTGAATTAATAATGTCATGAGTTGATTTCCGTTCATTCGGCAAACGATTAGTGTCACATAGAATATAACTTTCAGTGAATGTGTCGGAAAATAAAATACAAAACTTCTAAATAAAAAAACTAGCAAATTAGTCAAAGTCATAACGCATACTAAAGAATTCGCTAAGCATCGTGCCGAAATTTGCGTTCTACACCAAATTTAAACAGAATAGAAAGATAGACTGAAGACTTAAAAGAATAAACACACATGTATGTATACGGTTTGCATACTCAGTTGAACGAAGCACGGTAAACGACGTTATTATCAAAATAGACAAGAGACTACGGAGTATGTGGTCGGACTGATAGCATTTACAATTAAAACACCTAGAGGGTTGAACTAATTCACTACATGATTTATTGCCGTTGTGTAGAATCTCGAAGATAGACAATTGAAATACTGTAAAAGGCTAACGTGCCCGTGTAATCTATCCACTATGTTATAGATAGTATGTCACTGTTATTCTGGATACGCGGATAGAAACAATATGAACTCGATTCGAATATGGGAATGTCACGAAACGGTTCTCTTTGTTACCCGGTAGCCCAGTGTATCCAAAAATGGTTTGGCGTATCACAGATCTTAGTGTACATGTAAACCGTAGGATTTAAGGTTAGTCTGCAGATTGGACGAAGCCGAGAAAGCTTATACCTATCCAAGACTGAGTTGGGCGGTTTAGATAGAAAAAGCAAAATCAGAAGATTATTTCAGTTTAAAATGGTCAGGTATAAAAAGACTGTGAGGGAGAAAGTCGAGGGATGATGGGTGGAACAGAAACCCAATCACTGTCTAGAAGATATACAACAAGCACACTATAACATACGGCAGACAGCAGCTGTTTAGCATGAAGTACGAATGATCAAGTGCATCTTCATTCTACCGCAATCATTCTGACGATCAGTTTATCTGAATATCCAGTTCAATGTTCAGAGGATATGCGACATACCTGCGCTAACGTTCAACCACCGATGACACAGTTACGAAAGGCTCTGGTACGTTGTTTCAGATCGGGCACATTCGGACACCAAATAGTGTTCTCTGCAAGTCAAAGGACTCACTTAACGTTGCAATTTAAATGGTTACTTTTGCTGAGCTCGAGTACTTTCGAAAGATTTTGGTTTAATCTATAATCATACCTACAAAAATCGAGTCTTTTCTGATATGCGGATGGCGCACTGAGAACGGTCCAAGTTTGCGCAGTCTATCTGGTTGCGGTAGAAAACGTAGTGTCATAACCCGTTTCACAGCTCAACGTTGTATCTTCTCACTAAGAATAAATACTTGTAAATAAATAGGCTTGGATATTCAGCTCACGTTGACAGCGCACTAAGGAATTGCGTAATATATTGAAACAATCTATGTGAAACCATGCCAACAGCCTAATGATAATCCCAAGTAAGGATTTGCTCTTCTTGAACTTTGGTGCACTTTTGGGAGACAGGCTAATTTCATTTGAGACAGCCGTGCTTAGCTCGCTCATGCATTTAGTTATGTCCATTTTTTCGCCAGTATCAGTTCACATATAGCAGTGTTAGACAAGGAGCGGTCATCTGTGGCCCAACAGTACAATGTGATCAATTCATCTCATCCTTACCTATTATACACTACGGTTCGATATCATCAACATATACCAACAACGGAAAATGCCCAACAACAAGTGGAATAAAGAGAAGAGATTTTAGTACGGAACCTTGTGATATATCGCTGGTCGCAAAATACCAATCTGAAAAAGACCCGTTCACCGCCAGCTCGAAGTGGCGAGCTCAGAGGTGATCAGCAAATCAGAGGAGTAGAGGATTTTCTATACCACAATTATGAGCACTAACCGGTCCACTTGGTCGAAGGTTTCAGAGAAGTCCAAAAATTACATCAACTGGTTTGCCTCCAAGGGCAGTCTTCAATCAATCTTCCCGAGCAACAAGCAACTTAACAACACTTTCGAAATCCATGCTGACTCTGAGGTTGGGCTGATGTTAGCCTGTCAAGACCCACGGTTCAAGTGGGTACTTGATTGCAACGTGACATTGAACTGACTGACCTCATTAACCACCCGTTCCCCGTTTACCCCTTTAACGATTCCCCTGTAAAATTTGTGATATAAATGTGATGTATTTAGCCTGATGATGAATCACTGAAAACGAGCTTGTTGGCTAATCAGGAAATATGGTAATGTGTTTATTTGGGACACCACATTCTGAAGAGAAGCAATCTCAGTTTGGGAATAAAGAGCATCGACAACAAACCTGGTTCACAATAATTCCATACTCGTTTCACCAGGTTGACGACGTCGGAATACGGAGGAGGAGTTTCAATAACCTGTGCTTTTATTTGTGAACTGTAGCGGTATGGGGAAGGGTAAAGTGAAATCAAGGGTAATATATATACATATATGTAAACAAATAGACCAGAATTTGGCATGTAAAACACCAAACCGGCTACCCTGATCGCTAATCGTCTGAAGTGACGCATTCAAGACCGTGTTAGTTGTTTGTAAAAGATTCTTCGGACTGTAATACATCGGTATCTTGCTCGACTTTCAAGTTTGACAATTCAGAAAGAGAATAAGGCAAGCCTTGAAATGTGAGATTATGAGTAGACAGCAAAACAATCATGGGATTGCAAGCTAGGAAATGGTTTACGCATACTTACTAGAAGAACGTAAACAAACCGATTTCAACGTAACGTTTACAACAACAAAAACTTGTTACATACCTTAAATGTTGTGCCTCATGCACTCGATTAGCCGTTTTACAGTTAACTAGAGGGCATTCACCAGAGTTCCCGAAGGGATAAAAGAAGGTTTTGGGAAACAATTGACCCCAGTTAGCACCAGCGAAGCGGTGGAAAGCTGCTCCGATCTACTCGGGTTCCATCAGCACCATATACGTTAGGTAATCCAATTTACCATAGAAAACAAACATCTCAGACTGTAAATCCAAAATTTATTCACCTGGCGGACGTGGCCGCGGTCACCAGGGCTGCACGAATCTACACGAATTAAGTTCCTTAGCTAATGTGCTGTTTCTTTTCATAAACTGACGGCGACCCCTTGATCAAGGGGGTGAGTGTTTGAGCTATCATTATCTTGTGACCTAATAATCTGACATATGTTAGCTGATCATCGCTTTGAGTCTCTGACATGCATGACGTTGGTAAGAGCTAACAAGATCAAAACAGACACCCAGCATTCATTGACAGTTACTAGGAACATGTACCTGCAACAACAAAATTGCTTAAAATTACCTACCTTAGACACAGTGCAGTTCACTTTATTCCGCTATTGTAAAGAGGCAGTTCGAGGTTATTGAACTTACTTATTTACAAACCTGTCAGCGTGGCCTAACTGTCAGTGTTACGCGAAGTCCACAATTCGTGAAGCATGGGATAATTCAAGTAGGCATAATCAGTGCGACAAGAAGCCATTCAATAATGTGTGAGTTTCAATTTGCAATTCGCACTTTTCCGCATCGCACTTGTGTTCACCTTTATGATCTGAGTTGTCAGCCCACAGGTCAACAAATTTTTTACTTAAACATCCTGGTAAATTCTGCTTGGTTCTGTTTGTCTGGCTGACTTATTATGTTGTGGATTTCCCCCGTCACATCACGATCCTTGGGCCGATTTCGCTGAATGATGATTCGTTCGATCTCTCACGTTGCCTGCAATCCACTCGCCGTGGGCTTCAACTATTTTCCACCGTCACGTTAAGATATTTCACCGAGTGTCAAAGTAATCTTGTTGTTGACTTGGCCATTCAACGTGTCAGAATTTTGGGACATCTAACTGCTATTCCAGTCGAAAAGTCTACTTCACGTTGGACAATCAACGTGCAACATAAACGCTGTGGTCACGCTATCAATACAAAAAATACGACTAACTGAAGCGTGGTCCTTCCAGATTTGTCCAATTGCAGGATTTACACCCTAGACCAGTCCACTTCAGAAGTTAACAGTTTTCGTTACTCGTCATTATTACGATTAAAAACGATTGGCAATGACGTGAGTCTAGGGTACACGAAGGCAATGTTATACATGGTAGGTGTTTTACGGTCGGTCTTTGGAGGCAGCTTGTGTACGTAAACACTAACGAATACCATAGAGAAGGCAGGACCATAGCACGAATTTATATGGACAGGCATTTTAAAAGTTTCTTTTAGGGGGGAAAAAATTTCGATGTACCACCTGTGTTTGTTCCAGTGCAATTCGACCGTTTATGTGTATATACCAGTGTCAACATCCACCAAAATTGCGTGAGTGATTTACAGGTCTGTGCCTGTATCCAGAAAACTGATTAATGTGGTATGCACTTCAATCATCCTGTGAAATGTGGTCTTCGACTGAACCGCTTGTGTGTGACAGGAGGGAATGGTTAGTAGATCCTGTATCCATAATTTCCATGTTAGCATTTGTGAACACGTTGAACGCACTTGTGGAAAATCAACCGGTCTCCACTCAATACTCAGTAATGTTCGTCAAGTTATGCTACTCAGCCTTCCTTGCCAGGTGGCCTTCCATCGATAATGTTAATCAATGTTCATTCCGGAATTATCTACTTGAAGAATTTCCACTCTGGATTATCTCAACTGAAGAACGTACTCACTGAACTCTCCATAATTCCATTACGGCTAGCAGTTACTGCAACAAAACGGAAGTTTGATCAACTCTAACCGATTGTATGAACGCAGCAATCTCTTGGGTGTGGCTTCACCGATGTCCAATACTACTAGTCCACAAAACAGGATTCCATCTCTCAACTGAGGTGAGGATGCATAACAATCAAAATTTACACTTTCTGATTGCAGTCCTGGGCAGATAGTAGCGTGGCTTGTCAAATAGTTCTGAGGAAAACACTAGCCCACGAGGAAATGATACAGCACACATTTCAGAAGCTGCGTATCACTCCATTAAGAATAAAAACATGCGCATAATCTCGGTTATAGTGCGTGCCGGGTTTTTTCGGAAGTTAACTTCCACGGCAAATTATCACTTATGGTTAACTGATCAACGAAAGGCGTTAGTTAAGATTATTAGTACCAGTGTTGAAATGTGGTAACTATCTGAAAAGAATAGGGGGCTACAGTTTTCAGTCTCCGACACTTAGTTGACTCAGTCACAAGTAACGTAATCACTGCCTACGTTATGCGTTTCACTGAATAGTTTCAGCTGCCACGAAGTGCTCATAACCTCAACCGCTTGCCATTTGCTTCCAAACTTGAAGGCCGCTGAAAGCGGCGCTCAGATCATGCTGGCACAGCATGGAGTAAGTGGGGTTATTCGTAAAGCAACCGTAGTATCTAATAGTAGAAATCTGTTACCACTGTGAGTATCGTCTGTACGATCAACAAGAACCTCACAGGTGAGTCAGTTTTTTCATTCCTCGTCGTTTAAGCATCTTCCGTAACAAACCAGAGCGCATCCCAAAGCCAGTCTTTGATGAGTGCTAGCGAAATTGGCAGTCAATTTTGTAAAAGAAGACTGCTCATGCTCCCAAAATAAATAGCGGACCCAGCTATATCATTCAAATAACAAACCACAGTTATCATGGATTATCTGTGGTCAGCTTAATGAAGATTTTGCCTTCTCGCTTTTCAGTGTATATAGGATTGGTACAAAATTTGTAACACGTACATTTCTGCTATATGATCGGAATTCACATTGTCTTCCTAAGGATCGTTTTGTACATTATCTTCAGGGTAAGGCATTAGGTGTGTAATGTATTAAAAGCTGGCGTGGCATCAAGAATGACAAACTCCACTAAACCATAAATTATTCGCTAGTTATTGATTGCCTGAACTTAAACAATCGTTCACATTTATTACCTGCTATTTATTCTAGTTCTTCGAGGTGATCCTAAAACGGAAAGAAAGGGGAACAAGAAAAGTGGTATGTTACTGTGCATTTCATGAGGCAAATTAGGTTAGTTTACTGTGGGAATGCTCTCAACATGATAGCTTACCTTAATCAGTGGGGATATATAAAACAACGGAATGGTTTGTAATATGCCGACAAGTACAGTGTGGCTTTGTTAATCACTTTTCAGGCTCCTGAGAAACCTCGATGAATTCACCATCCATTGTGCTAATGACAGTCCAGTAGTGTTCAACTGAGATGAACCATCCAATCACATACCGTTCCGTGTGACCTGACTAAACATTATGTTGGCTGAGCACCGACATTCACACTAATATCTATAACGATAGCACCCATTTGGCTGTATGACGCAAGTCAACAAGACAATCTTAAGTAGACCGAATAGAAAGTCTCAATACCAGGTTCAAATGCTTTTGAAACTCACCATACATTCACACGAACACAATGTATTATGGAACGGTTAAAATATTCCTTTACAAAATATAGTTGACCTTAAGGAATGTAACGACAGTAAAACTGTAATAAATGAAACACCACATAGTTAGCACGTGTGTATAGGTCTGTGTCGTCTGGAACGACTTGATTATCCTTGCAAAAAATACAGCTCAATCTGCAGATTAGGCAAGCAACAGGACATGTCCTCTTATGTGATTTAGCAAATATAAAACTGGTTAGTACAGCATATATGTAATAATTTCTAATAGAAAAAAATATCATCGACATCTAATTGGTGTGTAGAAGTCATCACTGTACTTATAGTTCAGGAGTTGAATGAGTACTTATGATCATTCACATAACGCTCAATAACCTTTAGTAGTAAGAAACCCAGGTCAAAATTACCAACGAGTTCTACAAACCGTTTATTTGAAACAAGCAGCTCTACCAGAGTTTACTTACTGACAACGCTTGTCTGTTTTCGGATTGGGTTATCGAGTGTCATCATTAGTTCATCACCGGAAGAACTGTCAGGTACTGAAAACTCCAAATCCAAATCCTCTTCATCCTCTGTCATGTAGTCAAATGCAGGATTTCGAGCTGTCAGGAATTGTGGTGTATCATAATTTTCATCCGGGGCTATATCTTTTTTTTCATCACTAGATCTGCGTTCAGGTGAGGAATTGACTGTGGTTTGTTTAGGGTCTGGCACAACCCTTAAAATCTCTCCTACAGTTGGCCACCGATAGGCAAACGACTGCATTTCTTTCCGAGATGTTAAACCCTTGGCAACCTCCTTTTTCGCAAACAAGAATGCTTTGTTCCATAACTGGTTCGTCTTCTTGACATGAGTGTCTTGCTGACGTGCGGAAGACATAGCAGACTGTTTGGAATTACGACCAGTCTCGTCCAACAAACAGCGAATCAAGCTGACAGGGTTTGCATGTGGCGCGACTTGAACAAGACGAGGCATATGCTCACATAATGCGCGGAACCACCACCATGATCCGGATTGACAGCACAGTGAACCGTGAGACTTATACACTTCAGACTGAAAAAAGGCAAGAGAGACAATGGTAGAACACAGCTGTTGAAGGGCTGAGCGACCTAATCGTGGAAAAACCAGAACCAAAATCTGAGCGGCACTAAGCGATCCAGATTCGTTAGAAAATAGCACTCGTTTTATACAGGAACAACATTAATCAAAGTAACGGCTGATCGACATTTCGGATTGATTGGCGCCGATCGATCGCAATTCGGCTTGCAGCAGCTTGTGTGTGAGTTCTGATCAGCTGAACGTTCATCATTCAGAAAACTGCTCCAGTCCAACTCATTACGACAACCGTATATTAATTTCGAAAGATCTCGTAAGATGTGAATGGCGTGTTAAAAAAGGCTACTCATTGAACTGGTTTGAAATTGCTAACAAAGGGAAATATTAACACACCTGTCTACTGTCAACGTCATAACTACCACAAAAATACGCAAAAGTACAACAGTTTGTAAATTGGCTCGGGAACTTTTCTTGCCTAAATCCAGCTTAAAAAAAAGTGTGTACAATTGTGGTTGAATAATGCATACTGAGTTTCAGTTCATAACAAAAAGCTATACGGTCAAAAATGTTTATAGTACACTTTTTCCAACCGCATCATATCAGTGAAATCTTCCTTAGTATATTCAGTCATTATCACTATCTTTCTCTGTAGACAACTGCAAACCTAGCAAGACGGTACTGTTTACATCCGCTTGCTCTCGCGCTGGTTCTACTCTTCTACCCAACGGGTTGCTTGATTACGTTGTATTTTCTCAGCTCATATACTTCAGTTCATTCCTACTAAGTACCATACAATCTGTGATAAATTATCATCACGAAATGGTTCGAGATGCTTCTCAGTAGTTGCTTAAGCAACTATGCAATTACGTTATGTTTTCAGTGCGATTACATTCCCCAAAATTCGTGACCTAATATCCATTATGGAGCGTGAAGTCTTGTTCATCTATCTCACTATATTCAGATTTAGACAGGTTCTACACATCCTGTATCGGAAAGCTCAGAAGAATTAGTCTTACTGCCTTCGACGTCTTTAAATACACAACCAATGACGGTCGCTACATGCTGGTTATTGCCTGCAAATTAAAACAATCAAAGTAACTCTGCTTTTGACAAACGGGAAGTTGCATATGTACACGCATGATTATTCAACCGGAATTTTCAAAGTGTGAACGAGAAAAACACATTATTGTAAGATAACAGTTCAACTGTAGGGTAAACCACTTTTAGCTGAATTATGATAACGACAACACGGACATCAGATAACTTAAGTGAAGTAACTAGATAAGCCTCATATATGCGCGAACTGTCTACTGACAATGCGTAGCTGTTTGCTCCACTAGGCGAGCTGTAAGACACTTGACCATGCAACCGTATTAAAATAAGGCTGACGTGTGACGCACAACGTATAGTAGAACAATTATGTGTTCACATGAATGAGAGAAGAAATCCCACTTGCGTGTAGTCATCCAGGGGGTTCAGATTTACAGGTAGTACAACTATCAAACTCACAAAAATGATATCATAGATAAACAAACTTTCTGAATGGAAACATTCTTAAATTTCTACAGTCTAAATAGGTACGAACTACATTAATGTGCACGCAGGTACATCGCATTGCAAAAGGAAGAGTTCTTTGGCTGACCAGCACAGGTGCAGATGTTTAATGAACTACATATTTCCATCACTCACGATCACATCATGCTGATCTGGTTGCCATATCATTGATTGTTTGCAATTTAGTTCGGATAATCCTGCATTTCGAAAGGTTCAGAACATAGCTTATGCACACAGTTCAAGAAAGAAATCATCTAAAAGCAAAATCAATATTCCCCAGTTGTCTGAAGAATTACGTCATTTATTTTAAGCGTTTCATGATAGCATATGTGTGTGCACGTTTCCAAAACTATCGCTTCTTTTCATTCGAACATAACTGAATGATTGAAATGGTAGTGCAGGTGGTCATTTTGATCGTAAAGTCTTTGTATTCTTAATAAGAGTTTGTTTATAAATATTGCGGTACATCCGCTTGAATTAAAGCACAACCGCGTGACGTGTAGTTGTAAAGCAGTCTACCGTGTGAAACACTCTTAGGATTGAGGGCAATCGTGAGTATTAAGTTTACGTTTGGCTGCGTCGAAACTGTATGGACAGGTCAGCGTCGGCCGCTAGCTTCGTATATTCCACAAGGCACTAGAATTATCTGTACCGGTAAGCTAGTCTTCCCAATGTGCGACACGGGCGTATGAGGTTACTGCCAGTAAACTTTGACCCAGTTTAACTACAAACAAATGTTCCTTTCAATCAAGGCAACGGATTATATATTCATATTATAAAAGTAGGCTTACTAGTATTTCGCAACGTCACAGTGAACTACTTTTGAAAATTATTTACTGCAAGACACTAACACAACGGGCAGGTGAATTTTGCGTCAGAGTTTTACCATCCTCACACACACTTGCTTTCGATGGTAAAGTATCTTAAAACATGCATATTATCTGCCTTGATCATCATGCACGATAGTCATTAGTCCCACTGACCGCGTATGAAGTGCGCACGTGAACAGGTTTAGAGGTGATCAGACGTAAATGCTCACAGGCCGATTAAATATTCCATTTAACAGAGATGTGCTCATGAACAGTGTTAAAAGAGACCAAACTAAAACCGCCAAAGGACTGTAGACGTTGCAATGAAAAAGGATAAATACTTGTTGTTCAACGAGCAGATGTCTTAGTAATTATGCGGGTAGACTGCATATAAACACTTTTCTTGTAAAACTATCAGTTGGGCGTTTCAATTCCTATCTGAAGTAGAATCTTAGATGACGTTTGTATAGAAATAAATTTTAATATCTGGCTGTCGTTGGAACGGCTGCTCCTGGATTGATTACAGAAATGTGGGTACAACAATTGAAACCGGAAATATCTGTCGGGTAGCCGAATTCATTTGACCAATTATTCCACAGCCACTTGAAACCCAAGCAAGCGTAAACCCCTTGACACCTATGAACGCATGTTTCACAGCAGACACGTGTGACAGTGTCACACATTCACCAACACTCCACTCTCCTCCAGTAGGCTGTGATTGGCCAGACGTCTAGGATTTTAAAGACCTACTTGACTTGTTCTCATTTTAACATATAAATCGCATGTAGTCTATGTACTTATAAATGTCCAATGAAAATGACCGAAAACAGCGGTTCGCCTAGCTGACATGGATTCTATGGGAATGTGAAGTTCCGGCTTGTTCGTTTAAATTAAAGTCAGCCGATGGAACGACAGTAACATGATGCGTCAAATTTCGACAAACGTTCTCAGTCTGACTAAAAAGACTGTAATTAGGAAACCTTTTTTTTCAACGCAGTGATAGAAAAGAGAGCTCGGCATTCTCATAAAATGGACAATTGTTTAACCCACGTGCCAGCCGGTAACACGAGGCTTATCGCATTGACAATGAGGACTGCAATCACATAGATTAGGACTCACCAACTGAAGCAGTATCTTTTCCAGTTGTGTAAAGTAACCGTTCACTACACTTGTGAGATCCGTACGTCCTCGTGTGAGCTCATCCAGCTGAACAGACAGGCTGTATTGCTTCGACGAAGTGGCAGAGGCTTGCGGTATCCTTTGGTCCCCACAGGGTAAAGCATGCACAACAGCCGCAATTCTAATGAATGCACAGTTGATGAATAGAAGACGTAATAGTGTCCAAATGAACGTAAACTTGAAGAAAGCGCTCAGGAGAAACCAAAAAGTAAGCTCCAATCAATCAGTGTTTCGCACAATGTTTGACTACTATTCAACTTTTATGTTTACCGGTGGTTGCATACTGCGAAAAGATCTTACTGGTTCACCACGTCACTGAAAATAGACTGCTGTCAACCCCTGTCATGTGAAACAGAACCAAAGAGACGGATACTTCATAAATGCACAAAAACGTTAACAAGTGATGACGTATCCGGAGATAAATAGTTTGAATGAATGGACCTTTAGTATCAGTGATGAAAACAAAAGTCTATTACACAAAGTTATGAAGATATCTATTTAATGAGATCTGTGTTGTAGTGAAGAGTAAACGGCTGATCAAATTTGGATCATATGCCGCCAGTTCGTCATCCCGAGATCGTGGCAATTCAGCAATAATATCTAATAATCACGTGGTATTCCGTTGATGTTTTGGATTAGCGCGATTGTTTTTGTGTAGGTCTAAGCAACCTGACAGTAAGTGGTCCGTATGTGATCGAGTAGGTCACATGATAGTGGACATCGTGCGCCATGTGCTGCTGTGTATAACTGAAACGAAGCTGATTAAGAGAGCACAGTAGGGAATAAAAGATGCGGTGGATATGTTTATGGAGATGCTGAAATATTGGTCTGCAACCATACGATCACTGCGCAAGTAGATGATGGCAGTAAGTGTAGTGGGCAGTTGCTGACAGCCAATCAGCGGGAAACATTACTTTTCCATCAAAGTTTTGGGGCTGTTTACAAGACAGATGAAAATTTGCCCCAGATATGTAAGGCAGCAGTTTCTCAAAACAAATTTTAGTAGAGTTACAGCCTGACAGATTTATGTGTCTACTACTCACGTGTACTCTTCACGACCTACGAATTTTGTCGTGTCAGAAGTACGTAGGAAAAATAGTCCGCTCATAAGTCATTACTCACTAAAGTAGAGTGTGGTATAGAGTGAAACAGTGAATATATGTTGACTTTCTCAACTGGAAGTTTATTGGAAAACTGCTAGCACGATATACGATTGTAATAACACATTCAATGATTGACCGATGACCATGAGTTAACTGAGCACCTATTCGATCCACGTGCCCATATCCATATATCAGAGGATCAACCGAAAAATATGAGTAACAAAAGGTTCAAACTATACTTGACAACTTCTGGGGAGATTCACAAATTTTATAGATATGCTATGTACAGTTAACGACTGACATGTCACTTGACATTGATTTACTACATTCAAGGCAGATTTTCAGCTGGTGAGTTTGTTTTATTCTCAGCAAACTAAGAGATGAGACACGAGGAGAAAGAATACTCTGAGACTCAGAAGTTAAAATAACCACTCCGCAAATAACTCGGACTCATTCCTGTGCGCGCATATATATATATATATATATATATATATATATATATATATATATATA
>LOND01003397.1:36388-52597 GCA_014220965.1 Paragonimus kellicotti | reverse complement strand
ATGATGAGGGAATGAAACAAATCTTGCTCCCCACTACCTGTCAATATTAATACTGATGATTAGTGGGAGAGTTTGGCTCCATATAGATTGGACATCACCCACAATTGATCGCAACTGTTGCATTCCCATAGACACTCCAGTCGGCTTCTCTCGAAAAGAAGCACTAGACTGGAGTTCTCGCTCTCATTATAACTCGTCAATAGTGACATATCCTTGCCACGACCAGGACTAGAACTCCGGCCACGCTTTCATGAGGCAACCGTGTTGACCACTGCGCCATTGACCTCACATTAGGCACGACCGAATTATCATATGTGAACGCTCAACCACTTTCGCTTGTGAGTAATGATCAGGTTGCCCGATCGCCTCGAGAGGAGACAGTTACTGTCTGTTAACTCCAATCGTTAGTCCCTCGTTTAGGATTTCCATCCAAGTTGAAATCGCAGAAATCATTAACTTGTTCAGCGTGACCTGAGTTTTTGTCTCGGCAGTGGCAAAAGTAGGCAAGCGCTATGTGACTACGATGTATCACTGGTGCTAGCCTACGTTGGGAGCAAAAATCAAGTTTTCGGCTTTTTTTAAATAGGTAGGTTGGAGGAAAGCTTGCGAGAATGATGGATCTGTGATCAAGTGCGGATGACTCTAGGTAATAATAAGATGATCATGTGATACTGAAGTATGTTGGAACGCCCTTGACAAAAGTATTCCAACCAACGAAGAAAGCCAAAGCATTACGTGTGTCTAGGTTGCAAAAATAAAATACTACACGGATACGACTTGCTTTCTTTATCGATCCGCCATTAAAAATGCCTTACGCAAATTTGCATTTATAGCGGCAACTGGTTCCTTGAATATGAACCTTCCTAATCATCTCCTTGTTCACCATCATAACAAAGAGTGGCCAAACGTTGCAGTCAGATAAAACTTGAATTTTACAACAGTTAAGTTATTTGTCAGTTGATGCACATCTCCGTAAACAACGTCTTTTAAGACTGTACTATGCGGCACTCATTTTATATCAGGTTTGTTTATATCCTATTAACAATAAATCATACCAACCTTGTTAATGATTTGCTAGACTGGCAATCCCCATTTTATTGCCATAAGACTAATACAATTTTTATTCGGTGATTTATCTAACTGTCGGATATCAACAGTTGAAGGTTGTGTGTCTTCTCAAATGCTTCCTTGACGCCGAAGACGTTATCGTGCCAGTGTCATAATAAGGATAGTATATCCCCATTTTTCGAAGTTACGAACGTATGTCTATACGTTTCTGTGATCTCATGAATAGTATAGCCGAAGCACATCCTATTTAAGGTCTTTTAGGTGTTTTTTTGAAGTTAGTTTGAGACTTTCGTAATTGGTAACCAAAATGGCTTGTCATGAAAAGTCTTAGCAGAAGTAAAGATGAAAGCAGAATCAACTCGGTGTGATTTTTATCTTTGAATTGAACGTGGCATATTTCAAGGTCCCTTTTTGTTTGCACCCATAACTGTCATAAATAATGAAAGTTTCCTCCAAATTGATGTTTGATTACTCCGTATTTCTAATGTTGTTGATTGGATACTTAGTAAACAAGCGTAAAAGATCTCTTTTAATTATCCGGGAGATAGCTGTTTGCTTGTTATAGTGCTAGTTATTCCTGTATGCTTATTAGGCGTATCACTTACATTCGTTTAAATGTCACATTGAGTGATGAACTAATTTTATTCCGGTATACAGATCACAACAGCATTTAGTTCTTGCTTGAAGTGTGATGTGTTACACTTTGAAACAGCTTAACTTATGGCGGTATGATTTATAGTGGTCGCTAATCAAACACAAACAACAGCGTACGACCAGAAGTTCTTAGTGAATTTTGAAGTCTACTGCTTTAGATAGGAACAGCTGTGCCTGACCATCATTCGCACAACTTCAATGAACGTCTCCTAGGTAATGCTTTTAGAATAACAAACAGTTTGTGTGACACGTGACATTTTGAAAGTCGATCAAGTTAGAGGAAAATTTCGAAGCAGAACACTTGCTTATTAAAGGTCAGCTGGTATGAATAATCTGATCACTGATTTCCCTAGAGGAATTTCATGCAGCAACGCAGAAAGGTTTCCAGATGGACGTCTATCTTGAAGACATCAACTGTATCAGTTGCTGTTTTGGTGAGATTAGAGTTTAGTTTGCGAGGGTGTACAAACCATGCCAGAGATTATCAAGCAGTTACCTTTAAACTACGGTTGTTACATATTTGCGTCCGAAGGCGAAACATGGGTTGATCGCAGTCTATACACTTCAGTAGAAACTGAATGTGTTGAGTAACTTAAGGAGACAGTCGAAAGATTGTAAAATCTCTGACCTCTTCGATTTAAACTGTGCAGCTTAATCAAGTAATTGCTTAATGAAGAGACAATTATCGTGACAAAATGTAAAGTTTTTTAAGCTGAAAATGGTAAAAAGCGAAAGCGAATACTCGCTACTAATGAACACGACTTTAACAGTTGAATATTATGAACGCATTTCTAAGGAAAAAACGAAAAATGAACCCAATCGACTATATATTGCGTTTTGGTTAGGCTAGAGGAGTGCCCCTTAGAAGAGCCCTGGTGTTCTGACTTACGATTCAGTGTAAATGGCCGACAAAAGTTGTGTTAGACAAACAAACATAGTCCAATCGTTCTGGAATAAAATGATCTGCGACTGTACGGCGTCAAACAAATTTTGATGGAATAGCTGATTGCCACGCTGTTATATCGGCTACGTGTCTGCCATTAGAAGAAACCACCAGCTGTTTGCTCTTCTGTGTGAAATATGTACTGGAACAATAAGGTTTGTGACGTACTTTCACTGAACGCTTTCACGTTCAAAGTAAAACGTATTATCGAATTGCTGATACCTGCTTGTTCCGTTATTTTGTGATATCTTTGTAGTGTGGCTTGAGGATCACCTTCAGACGAACGTGATAGTCTGAAGCTCTGACAATAAATGAAATTGTCCTATTCCTCAATCTTGTATAAATCCATCCAGACATAGATTTGTGTCAGTCGAACAAAATATCAACAATCAGAAGCCGTGGTTAACCTTCATTTACTCTTACATTACTCATAAATTATCAATGAAGTGAACTGGTATATTTAGCCTGCTCTACTGAAATCACAGATGGATAGACTAAAACGTACACTCAGCAAATGCTGTTCCAATGGTGTAGGAAATAATAGTTGTGTGTACAACATTTACTTGAGCAAAACAGACTTTCTCAAGTAACACTTCGTACAATGAACCACGTTGGACGGAGCTAACGTTTTTTGCAAATTTTTACGTCAAAAATGATTGCTGCGACTTATTTACAGGGTAATTCATAACCTATAATATAAAATAAATTCTTAGTATAACGATTGTATTGATTCTGCGGACGATTCATCGATTTAAATCATATATCCAAACTGTTCGTAAAAATTGAAATCAAACTCGTTATGTTGTTTAGATAACCAAGAGTTTGTTGCATGGCAAGGAGCAAAGTTTGATAGACGGCACATGCAACAATCGTACATACGGAATGGTTTTTGTGGTCTTCCTGACTATCCTTTTCTGCCAAAGTATAAATCTGTATCTCATTGCTGAACTTGCTTCTGTTGCGTTTAAGAATTTTGATTGAACGCATGGTTTCTGAAGAATAAAATGTTCCTACTGACCTGTTGGTCAATATTATTTAGAAGTGGCTTTCTGATCAAACAGTGGAATCAACCCAACAAAACTTTGCTGTACCAAGTGAATATTCTCATTGTTACTAAATACAAACAGCTAAGTTACCAATTGTTCATACCTAAACAGCTTGTTTGATGCAGCGATAGGATTAGTTTAAAATCTGATTATGGACTTCTGTTTACATAGAACGGAAACAACTGAACAAATATTTAACAACCCTTCGTGTTTGTAGTGTCAGTTGGTTTAACCTAAAGTTTGTAGATCACATGTAGGTGTCCGCGTGCAACCTAAAACGACATTGCCCAATCAAACGTCAATAGTTTCCGCTGTCGTCACAGCATGTAGATAAAGTTTCTGATGTTTACCTGAAGAAATCGGTGCAGCATGGCGTGTCACAAATGAGCAGTTGGCATCAAATCGAATAACACACATCTGTGTCAGAATGTGACAGTGCAAGTTATAGAAACATCTACAGGATTCTGTTCGTTCGAAGGCTGAATTTGATTTGGCCATGTCATAGGTATGGTAAATGATCTCAGGAAATCAACATTATAATTCATCTGTGAGGGACGGATAAGACAGAAAGGCAGCCAATCAAAGCCCTCTGATTCTGGCCGAGGATGTCTTTATATGCATCTGTATTGGCAGAATCGAGCGACAAATCGAACTTTAGACCAAGAGTGAAAGATGTACCAATTATTTTTTGAATGATTACCATGCTATTGTTCAGAAAAACAGTAGATATTCCGGTCTTCCACCGAGTAATCTGAGTGACCTGTCGTTGTGCTATTAATCGTACACGAAAATGTGCTTAAGTCGTTTAATTTTTTTCTGCCAGTTTGGAGGTTCAGTTTTCACGCTATGAAATAACCATGTTTTCTGTTCAGAAGCTAAAGTACCTATCATTAGTATCATCTGTTTATTGATGTGGTTGGGTGTTCCGATAAGAACGGTCACGAAAATGCCAACAAAACTAGTTTTATTCGAAAGTTTGGAGCGTGTTATAGAGGAAAAAAGAAGGTTCCATCGAATTTTGCTCTGCATCAACAGACTTGCCTGTATTTCTGGAGAGCCGTGTTTTTGTATTTTGTAATTTATCTTATATATCGACGTGACAATGCAGGTCACGCATTTGTGTGGAACATTTCCGAGGCCTATTCCAGTGAACGGGTGCATAATAGCATTCGAAAATGAGCAGCACTCTGGCTTACTGAATTAGGGCATATGGTACACCTAACTCGAACATTTTTTGCGATTTTACCGTTCAGCCGACAAGCATTCCCGATTACTCACAACTAACCTTAATGACGTTCAGGTCATAAAGTACGGATTGTGTATTCCGTTTGATTGAGAGGCTATTGTCGAGGAATTAATAAACTATGTACCGCTTCTCGGTTGCTGACGATGACAAAACCTGAACAGTTTTCAAAGTGGATCACCTTAAATCGTTCATATGTGATGCAGCGTAGACTAGTAGAAGGTACATTTATATGGAAAACTTAGAGACAAGAGTTCAATTCCCACTTTCGTCAGCAAAACGAGCAAATAACGTGGTTTATTAAGATCAGAGGTTGAATTGCATTTATCATGGACGAACGTGTACCGATCTGGCTTTTGATCAAGGTAGTCTTTTGAATTAATAATCTTCATAGGTTAAACAACAGTTATACGTTGGTAAAAGGTGCTGTCGCAATCAAACTTGGTTCATCAGTAAAGGAACTGTCTACGTTAACTTACTTTCTGTCCGTGTGATGTTCGGTTATCCTCCACTTTGGTTTCAGGTGGTAAACCTACAACACTGAGTGATTAAACTGAGCGACCAATGCAAAAACTCAGTGCGTAAAACTCAAAAAGTTTGCCTCCTTGTTATATGAATAAACTGGGTGAAAGAACTCACTGTTTCAATATTTTTTTAAATGTTTACTCTTGTGTAACGTCTGTGTATTCGTAGAAAAGTTTACAAGTGCTTGCAAGTTTTAACCGTCTGTGCAACTAAATGTATGCCAAGTAATTAAGTTCGAATCATGTGAGAATGTTTTCAATGGTTGCGGGTTTTGCAGCAAGAAATTGTGAATACCTAGCGGGAAACTTCCGTAAAGTCAACTGAAGTTACTTCAGCTGTAAGGGACAGTATGGTTAATTGCACATGTCTGGAATAGGTCAAATCAATATTCCTACTCTGTAAACTTCAGGTAAACGATAAAGCTTTGGAACTGTGGTTTCAGCAAGTCGAATGCGTTTGAAAATCAGTGGGTATAAAATGCCATTTTTTAAGCGGACCTAGTAATTTTGACAAGACTTTCCTTATTTAAAAGGTTGTATGCTTGCTAGTTCCCCACCCCTTGAACTTGATCGTATCAACCAGTACGGTCTTTATATTGTCTGCAACTTGTCTTATTCAGCAAAATGATTACAGTAATTTCACTTGCCTACGGAAGATAAGTCATCAGTTTTTCTAAGATTTTCTCCCGTCTGTATGTACCTTTTCGCTAAGGAATATTTTAAAATAGGAGCCGTGTTAGTATTCTTGACGCAAGCAGACATGTGTTGATTCATTTGTTGGACAGCTGACAATGAAGACGGACAAAAAAAAATGAGCTTCTGAATCTCACTTCCTACGTCATCCGCCTGGTTTTGCTTTGTGAATGACAAAACCTAGGACTGAGCAAATAACTCTCCAGACGTAATAAGGAAGAGACAAAGGTGTGTTGTTCATGTATGGTTATAAATTCAACAACGTAGTTCACTGGAGCGCTTTGGCTTACTAGCACAGCCTGTCCAGTTTCTAGTTACATCTTCAGAATCTTCTGAACGCAAGTTTCACAGTCGACTTGCTCCAGGAGTATCATCGCACAGAAAAGAGTTTCGCATATTTTGTCAGTTTGACCTGAAGTCCATCCAGGCAATTTTTGTGATGTCACATTCGTCAATTATCTGCCTGTTCAATCATACGCAATTTCCCTGAAAACAGACCGCAAAAGTGCCTCAGGTATCAAATGGTTTCCATTCATTTATCCGAAGTGTAGCATTCGCTTCAATCATCTTGAGCTCAGAACAGTTGTATCATTGAATACAATTATACGTAAAATAAAAAACCATGCAGAAGTTCATTCACTAGGGTAATGCTGCTGTGTGGTACAACCTAAAAGCAGATCCAGTTCGATGCAGCTTCATTTAAACAAAATATACGTGTTTTCTCCACTTGATAGCAATACATAACTTTATCCAGATTGGACACCCACTATTTCCCGATCGATCCATTGGGTGTACGGCAGTTTGCGCTCTAGTTGAGGAAAAGTAACTGCGTCCAAACTGAACCAGTTGATGCGATGTACATGTTTTCCACTATCAGGAAGGTTGTCGTTTTAAAGTATCCTAAGTTTATTTCACTGTAGAATAACACCACCAATTACATTCCAATCGGTTTAAATCACAGCTGTTTACACTACTTTATAATTAGCTAAAGTGGATGAATTTCTACCGTGAAATGCTCAAAATCTTAATTCCGAGGGATATCAGTTAGACACAACTCTCTGTATCCCCAGGTGATGATTGGATTACAGTAAAAACGGTTACTGTAAGTTATTGGTATTAACGCGTGTATTTTCAGAATAGTTATTCCGATATATTTGAAATAAGTCTAATAATGCATCAGTTTTAAGGTTAGCCACCGTTAAACTCTAAACGGTAAATTGAACTGCGCTCATGTTTTCCAATGTAAATTTCGCGGTTACTTTTCAATTGATGATAACAGTATCATCAAATTCAACATACTAAACAAAAAGCTACCGTTGGAAAGAAATAACAGAGGTTGTAAAATAAATCGCAACAATTTCTCACAAGTTCATTGTGGACAGACTAGGCGAGGATTCAGAATCTACAATAAACATATACTGATAATTGATCAGAAAGCCACTTCTAAATAATATTGACCAACAGGTCAGTAGGAACATTTTATTCTTCAGAAACCATGCGTTCAATCAAAATTCTTAAACGCAACAGAAGCAAGTTCAGCAATGAGATACAGATTTATACTTTGGCAGAAAAGGATAGTCAGGAAGACCACAAAAACCATTCCGTATGTACGATTGTTGCATGTGCCGTCTATCAAACTTTGCTCCTTGCCATGCAACAAACTCTTGGTTATCTAAACAACATAACGAGTTTGATTTCAATTTTTACGAACAGTTTGGATATATGATTTAAATCGATGAATTCCGCAGAATCTTACAAGTTATACTAAGAATTTATTTTATATTATAGGTTATGAATTACCCTGTAAATAAGTCGCAGCAATCATTTTTGACGTAAAAATTTGCAAAAAACGTTAGCTCCGTCCAACGTGGTTCATTGTACGAAGTGTTACTTGAGAAAGTCTGTTTTGCTCAAGTAAATGTTGTACACACAACTATTATTTCCTACACCATTGGAACAGCATTTGCTGAGTGTACGTTTTAGTCTATCCATCTGTGATTTCAGTAGAGCAGGCTAAATATACCAGTTCACTTCATTGATAATTTATGAGTAATGTAAGAGTAAATGAAGGTTAACCACGGCTTCTGATTGTTGAAATATTTTGTTCGACTGACACAAATCTATGTCTGGATGGATTTATACAAGATTGAGGAATAGGACAATTTCATTTATTGTCAGAGCTTCAGACTATCACGTTCGTCTGAAGGTGATCCTCAAGCCACACTACAAAGATATCACAAAATAACGGAACAAGCAGGTATCAGCAATTCGATAATACGTTTTACTTTGAACGTGAAAGCGTTCAGTGAAAGTACGTCACAAACCTTATTGTTCCAGTACATATTTCACACAGAAGAGCAAACAGCTGGTGGTTTCTTCTAATGGCAGACACGTAGCCGATATAACAGCGTGGCAATCAGCTATTCCATCAAAATTTGTTTGACGCCGTACAGTCGCAGATCATTTTATTCCAGAACGATTGGACTATGTTTGTTTGTCTAACACAACTTTTGTCGGCCATTTACACTGAATCGTAAGTCAGAACACCAGGGCTCTTCTAAGGGGCACCTCTAGCCTAACCAAAACGCAATATATAGTCGATTGGGTTCATTTTTCGTTTTTTCCTTAGAAATGCGTTCATAATATTCAACTGTTAAAGTCGTGTTCATTAAGTAGCGAGTATTCGCTTTCGCTTTTTACCATTTTCAGCTTAAAAAACTTTACATTTTGTCACGATAATTGTCTCTTCATTAAGCAATTACTTGATTAAGCTGCACAGTTTAAATCGAAGAGGTCAGAGATTTTACAATCTTTCGACTGTCTCCTTAAGTTACTCAACACATTCAGTTTCTACTGAAGTGTATAGACTGCGATCAACCCATGTTTCGCCTTCGGACGCAAATATGTAACAACCGTAGTTTAAAGGTAACTGCTTGATAATCTCTGGCATGGTTTGTACACCCTCGCAAACTAAACTCTAATCTCACCAAAACAGCAACTGATACAGTTGATGTCTTCAAGATAGACGTCCATCTGGAAACCTTTCTGCGTTGCTGCATGAAATTCCTCTAGGGAAATCAGTGATCAGATTATTCATACCAGCTGACCTTTAATAAGCAAGTGTTCTGCTTCGAAATTTTCCTCTAACTTGATCGACTTTCAAAATGTCACGTGTCACACAAACTGTTTGTTATTCTAAAAGCATTACCTAGGAGACGTTCATTGAAGTTGTGCGAATGATGGTCAGGCACAGCTGTTCCTATCTAAAGCAGTAGACTTCAAAATTCACTAAGAACTTCTGGTCGTACGCTGTTGTTTGTGTTTGATAGCGACCACTATAATCATACCGCCATAAGTTAAGCTGTTTCAAAGTGTAACACATCACACTTCAAGCAAGAACTAAATGCTGTTGTGATCTGTATACCGGAATAAAATTAGTTCATCACTCAATGTGACATTTAAACGAATGTAAGTGATACGCCTAATAAGCATACAGGAATAACTAGCACTATAACAAGCAAACAGCTATCTCCCGGATAATTAAAAGAGATCTTTTACGCTTTGTTTACTAAGTATCAATCACAAATTAGAAATACGGAGTAATCAAACATCAATTTGGAGGAACTTTCATTATTGACAGTTATGGGTGCAAACAAAAAGGGACCTTGAAAATACCGCGTTCAATTCAAAGATAAAAGTCACACCGAGTTGATTCTGCTTTCATCCTTACTTCTGCTAAGACTTTTCATGACAAAGCCATTTGATTACCAATTACGAAAGTCTCAAACTAACTTCAAAAAAACACCTAAAAGACCTAAATAGGATGTGCTTCGGCTATGCTATTCATGAGATCACAGAAACGTATAGACATACGTTCGTAACTTCGAAAAATGGGGATATACTATCCTTATTATGACACTGGCACGATAACGTCTTCGGCGTCAAGGAAGCATTTGAGAAGACACACAACCTTCAACTGTTGATATCCGACAGTTAGATAAATCACCGAATAAAAATTGTATTAGTCTTATGGCAATAAAATGGGGATTGCCAGTCTAGCAAATCATTAACAAGGTTGGTATGATTTATTGTTAATAGGATATAAACAAACCTGATATAAAATGAGTGCCGCATAGTACAGTCTTAAAAGACGTTGTTTACGGAGATGTGCATCAACTGACAAATAACTTAACTGTTGTAAAATTCAAGTTTTATCTGACTGCAACGTTTGGCCACTCTTTGTTATGATGGTGAACAAGGAGATGATTAGGAAGGTTCATATTCAAGGAACCAGTTGCCGCTATAAATGCAAATTTGCGTAAGGCATTTTTAATGGCGGATCGATAAAGAAAGCAAGTCGTATCCGTGTAGTATTTTATTTTTGCAACCTAGACACACGTAATGCTTTGGCTTTCTTCGTTGGTTGGAATACTTTTGTCAAGGGCGTTCCAACATACTTCAGTATCACATGATCATCTTATTATTACCTAGAGTCATCCGCACTTGATCACAGATCCATCATTCTCGCAAGCTTTCCTCCAACCTATTCAAAAAAAAGCCGAAAACTTGATTTTTGCTCCCAACGTAGGCTAGCACCAGTGATACATCGTAGTCACATAGCGCTTGCCTACTTTTGCCACTGCCGAGACAAAAACTCAGGTCAGGCTGAACAAGTTAATGATTTCTGCGATTTCAACTTGGATGGAAATCCTAGTCGAGGGACTAACGATTGGAGTTAACAACACAGTTTCTGTCTCCTCTCGAGGCGATCGGGCAACCTGATCATTACTCACAAGCGAAAGTGGTTGAGCGTTCACATATGATAATTCGGTCGTGCCTAATGTGAGGTCAATGGCGCAGTGGTCAACACGGTTGCCTCATGAAAGCGTGGCCGGAGTTCTAGTCCTGGTCGTGGCAAGGATATGCACTATTGACGAGTTATAATGAGAGCGAGACTCCAGTCTAGTGCTTCTTTTCGAGAGAAGCCGACTGGAGTGTCTATGGGAATGCAACAGTTGCAATCAATTGTGGGTGATGTCCAATCTATATGGAGCCAAACTGCCCCACTAATCATCAGTATTAATATTGACAGGTAGTGGGGAGCAAGATTGTTTCATTTCCCTCATCATAATCATGTCACTTGGATTCCAAATTATTAAACTGCTCGCCATCCAAAGACCACCTTAATCAATCAGGTCATCTGTTGTTTTTGGAGATAGTCAAAGCGAACCAGCTTCAGAGCACTTCGATTACATGGTCTACATGCGCAGCAACCTCTGTTATGAGGTGTCAGTTCCAGCTTCCATTGCTTTATTGCGTTCAAAATTAGGAGATTTGTACACATTGTAAATACGGTGTTAGAAAAACCGAATCGTTTACGCCGTAACGGTGCTTTCCAAAGGTGGTTCGAGAAAAATTACTTTTCCTCCTTTAAACTGAAGATGTTAGAATCAATGCAGACAGTGAGAAGTTGCGTCAAAATCCGGCCTAAATGATGACTGACCTGTAATGAAGTGGTTTCAACAACTTCTGATCTGTTTTGACTGTCCCGATCATTTGATCAAATATCGACCACCAACATTCTGATGGAGAAACCGTTTTGCTAGTTTCCAGAATTTATGACAGAAACTTTCCATTTCAGAGAAGCACCGTTCGATGGGCGCCATAAGACTGCGACAGACGCTTAAAACGTGCTCGCCAACGACCTAGCAGCAGTATGCAAACCAAAAGCTACCGAGCACCAGCTCCAGCAGTTCGTGATGTTGAACGATCTGTGTCTTAATGTCATCTCATGGACCAACTTCGGCCTGCCACGTAATTTGATCAAAGACCCTAGAAAATGACGCTTTGTTGCCATTAATTATGTCTTTTAGATTATGACCGGTGCGCTCTACCCGACGACGCTGGCGCGTGACATCTTAATACACAAAGTTTGGAAGGGAAAAAGCCTCAACATCGTCAGCCAAGAACTTCAAGCGCCAAACTTTTACCTGAAAACTATTGTAGCAATTTTCTTTCTGAACGACTGTCGCCGGGGTAAACACAGAAGGACGTTAGATTGTGCCGCCTATTCCACGTAGTCTATTGTCACTGCAGAACGTGACACCCGGTCTTGATGAGAATTGCTTTAAAACAGAATTGCGTGGCTCCTTCTCAAACAAATCAAAACGTCTGCGCAAAATGCCCTATGATGTGTTATCAGGCTGATTTTGTTGCCAACCTTGCTCAGCAAGCAACTTGCTGACTTACCGTTGCGCCTTGCTATACTTTTCTCCAAAAGTGAAAGACACTCCCAACGAAGTAGATAAGAATATGTGCCGTGTTTATTGAGCTAATCAAGCATAATTCAGGAGGGTTTCCATGCCCTAATTGATGGTCGCAACTGGAGCATTTATGTTTACGTGACTTTTGTCAAGAGTGAATAAAGTATCAGATTCCTGTCGTTAACATTTCTTATTTATCTGGCGTTTTAACAATCCTACAGATAAAACGTTACCAGTTCCCTGTCAAGCATTGTACTGAACGTTTAATGCTTGAGAAAGTAAAAATCATCTACCCACTACCGCAAAACCTTTAACTGTTGTAAACCGATTTTGTCATTTAAAGTTTCTATGAATGGTCAATGTCCGATTATGGAGCTGACATTTTAACCGTTGGGTGTAATGAATTCACCCTAAGTTTGATTAGCTGACTTGATCCAAAAGTTTCTATGTTGGTATTAATTTGAACATCAGAATGGAGTTGCGATCTAGCAAACAATAGCATTCAATTCTCATTTAAGAAGTATGTGAATCAACATCGTAACCCAGAGCATTTTATTGACATTTATTTTTCAGATTGTACATTCAATCGAACCCCATAAAACTGTCTAACAGAATACTGGAAATGTTTAATATATAGCATCAGGGGATGGCTGGAGACAAGGAAAGAAAAAGCATTTTATTGAAGGAGTCATTTATTTCCAAACAACGCGCTAAAGCTTTACCTATATGGTCAAATTGTTGTTTGTATTATACAAATCCTTACAAGTGTTTATTCCTTAGGAAAACAGACATTTTATAATCAACATCTCCAATCCAACTAGGCGCAGCCAGTTCTATCTGACCATTTGAGATGAGTTATATGTCTAACCCTGTTAAACTGATGTAAACAAAATACACATCAACAACACGCAAAGCGTTCCGTATCGAGCTACGTTTATGGAATTGGTGGCTGAGCGGATAAGAGCTACAGCTTGTGACGTGAAGGGATGTCGGTTCAATTTACCACTACGACTTAATTTACCCCATGACTCCAAACAATAGACAAAATCGGCCGCATAGTGGATAGTTTGTATTCAACATTCGTTGCTACTTGCCAGTGTGAGCCCTTGTGATCGTAGCCCGGTAAACGTTGGTCGGAAACAAGTTACACATCGATAGTACGTATCTGTTTCTACCTCACCTATAGTTCCGGCTCTATCCGTAGGCCGCACCGTAAATGACATCAGAATGCTAAATGTCTTCAG
Source organism: Paragonimus kellicotti (assembly GCA_014220965.1). Lineage (NCBI taxonomy): Eukaryota > Metazoa > Platyhelminthes > Trematoda > Plagiorchiida > Troglotrematidae > Paragonimus > Paragonimus kellicotti. The sequence goes on along the minus strand of LOND01003397.1, from coordinate 38,919 downwards.
TGACGTCAAAAATTGACAAGTCATGTTTCATATTTTCTGTTACTCGTGGATGTTGTGTTCATTGAGTTGAGACGGGTTCGGACGCAAAAATAAGGTCTGCTTTATATAAGACCTTATAAAGTTATACCTGGATAACAACAGGTGAGCTTTACACAATTTTAACTGAAAGCACCAGACGGCACAGGCAGTATGTTCAATCTACTTAAGCTGATAATTTACATATCTATGCAATTCCCATCTAAGTAGAGGTGACGGTAAATGGAAGGTAGGGTGGCCAAATCCACCTGCCTACTACCTAAAATTGTACCTGTTGAAAATATTTTTTGTGAGAGCAATTTTTTATATTGCAAATGCGCTACTTCGTACGACGATTTGTGATGGGTGTCATGTGCGTCACAATTTAACTCAATCATTTGTGTTTTGGCTTAGAACTGTTTGGAGAATATGTGACAAAATAAATGAGATTCATCTGATTGTGGATATGAAGCTTCAATGACAACATTTCATAGTGTTTTATCAACCAAGGTTCTTGTATAAAACGGGTGCTCCTAAAGTCTTCTTCCAACAATTTACCAGTTGTCTGAATTGTGGTTCGTTAAAGTCCTACCGGGCTTCAAGTTTGACATTAAAATAGTCAGTTAAATCCCATTGCATGTACGATTTAACAGTTTGGAGCCAATTTGTAATAATCAGCAGTAGTATCACTTATATGTGGCTTGACAAGAACTCAATAGAGATACGTCACATTAAGAAACCAAGTGTATGTCCTCAATGGGTGTGAAATATGCACACATTCCCAGTGTAAATAATGAGTAGGTGGAAGTAAATTGTAAAAACAGAAAAGCCGCGGGTTCCTCCTAGTGGGCGGAATTCTAATTTGTTCCCCTTGGCTTTTATTCCGACTCTCTAGAAATTATTCCAAACAAGTTCTCGGAGGTTTGAAGGCATAAATCTGATAGATCCCTTAGTAATGTAATATCATTTCCGAACGTTAAAACCTACCGAATTGGTGTACGTTTTAAAACAGTTATTTTCCGAAGGTTTATTTTTCTGTCGTTACATTTTCCTGCCTGCTCAACACTAAAATGAGGACCAAACTGCTTTACATTCGACACAAACTAACCTTAATGTGTTTGCTCAGACAGGGTGACTGATTGTAATTCACCCATAAGTAAACGTTTATTTACTGTACAATATGTGCAGCTTCTGTGAGAGCACACTTTCCTGTTTTGTAGACATAACGACTGAATAATTATTGCATCTTATGTGCGATTACATAAAGACGTAATTACATTAAACAGTTATTGAGTCAAAAACGGTCGCCGTCAGTGAATGTGTGATGAAAGCATCGGGTTACTTCGAAAAAGTGAAATAATTGTCAACTGTTTCTAACCTCAGTGTGCTTACTTAGCGTTTCCCGCCGTCTTATTTTCGTCAGTAATCCCGCACAAACTTTTAATCAAGCTAATTACATTCGAAGACAGTAGTATAGCCAATCCGTTAATGAGTCAACTCTTACAGTTTTATTTGTGTGTAACCAAATACACTACTAGGAAAATGCACTTAGAACAAAAGATAAGATAAGCTATTAAAACAAAGAATGATCCAAAATCTCCACCCGAAAATCAATCATGTTTGATGGATTGTCCTTGACTGATAGGAAGACAGTTCCTAGAATTCTAAATTTGTTTACCAATTCGAATTAACCGAGTTTAAACTCAACAAACTCAGCATGGACTAAGCACGTCTAGACAACTGCCTCATTGTTCAAAGTAGACAGCTCCTCTGGGTGTAAGAACCAGCTACTGAATAGCACAGCCTATGGGTCTATTGAGTGAGAACGAAATGAAAAATATTTCAGTTTTAACCGGTGTATTACAGCGAGTCTGTTACTTGCATGAAATCAACGTAAACTTATCAGTCAACCAGATAATTTTTAAGAAACCGGTTTGTAGTGTAACTAATCGTTTTTTGTAATAAATCGAATGTTTATCAGTAACTGCCTATTGATTAATTTGGTTTTTTAAAGTGTACCCTGTTTGCAACATGTTGTAGCACTCACTTCGTAAATTGTGTTCATGGCACATGTAGGCAGCTGCACGTTCGAACTTCATAGTGTCTAACGAAATGGACCAGACAAGCTGTCGAAACCGTTCCTCTTCTGAATGGCGACACGTCTCCTCAGAACGTCTGCGCATACAACGGAACACAAGAATATGCCATCTGGTCCTGTAAATAGATGAGGTAGTTTAGAAAACCTTTCAGTAATAAAAGGTGAAACATTGTTAGTGTGACATTTGGGACGTGTGTGACACGTGCTAGCTGTCAATATAAATTCTGTAACAGAATTGTTTATCACTGTCCCTGTTCGCACCATTTTCCTTGGTACCAAGTGAAGTGCGAACAAAATTTTGTATCAAAAACAAATCTCAGTATTAGGCAGTCCGAATACCTTGCTTCAATTATAGTTACACAAGAAAAACACGTGCACAATCAGGCATTCTACTCAATGTAAACAATCTATTCAATCA
>LOND01003397.1:0-13695 GCA_014220965.1 Paragonimus kellicotti | reverse complement strand
GTTTCTCAGTTTTTCTACATCGTTCTCAATCCATACCTTCTGTAGGAAACTTAACAGGTTTCAAAGAAAAAGCTTTGAATTACCTTCAAAAACTTGATCGTAAACTTACGTTGAACATTTTGGTGTGTTGATCAGTACATTAAATGTTGGATTGTGTATTGTTTGCAGTGATTTTGTCTGGTGTGTAGCTTCAAAGGTTCATACAAGATTCAAGAATTTCCGGGCTTGAACTCACCATAAGAACGGCTTGAACATAGTTTAGCTTGTTGTCAGAAAAAATGTCTTATCATAACTGACGGACCCGTTGAAAAAACAGGTTTGTGTACACAGCTCATGAGATTGCCGAATTCAGGCAATTATAGACTTCATTAATTAGCTACTGATTAAGAAAAAAAAGTCAACGATGTAATATCTGTCCCTTGGATTGAATGAAATAGATAGATAGATAGATAGAACCATCTTGTAAGGAATTCCCCATGCTGAAGTCGATGTCTAATGTGCTGTTTCGTACTGGCCGGTGTTTTCCGGAGGACTATGTGGATTTCAGTGACTTCTGCAAATGAGGATAACCTGAAAGAATATCTATAGATAAGGCAGAGAAAGACCACGCAGGGAGTGTAATAAGTATTATGGGTGAACATTGCTATCGACGTCATTTTACCTCTTTGAACAGTGCTCTACACAGTATCCACTTTAAATATTCGTTAAACTCGAGCAAGATAGCAAAAAAGTTTTACACCATTCATAATTGAACCTTCAAAAGTTGTTCCTCATTTCCAAGTTAGCTGCCCAGAAAAAATGACAAATGTTTTTAACCTGTGGCTTATAGGAAAAAAACCATAAAAGCATTCGTGTTTTTGCTACATCGTTCTCACTGATGCAATACAAACTCACTAACGAGTTGCAGTTTGATTTACGTAAACTTGTGCCAGTGAAAAAAGCGTACTAGCCACTGCTGCATCACCTTCAACCTAGAAATGGTCAAATTATTAAATCTTAATAACTAGCCGGAAACTCCTGTGAATTGTGTTGTGGTCTTCTGACTCTGCCGGAAAAACACGGTAAACAACTGTTTTGTGCACTACTAATGACTGCTGCATAATTAGAACCTCCCAGAAATGTTGCAGCCATGGACACTATTGAATCCACTGAACAATATGTACACAGATGATAAATAAATAAAACTTTGGCCATCGGAAAATGCAAGCATGTGTGCATCGCTGCCCTAACTTAAATTTTATGATAAATATCATATGCTTTTGATAAACGTAAGATGCGAAAATCAGACAACACTTCAAACAGTTACATACACTAATGATGCGGTTCTATCAAACTGGAATTTCAAACTATACATTCTCAGTTCAAAATGGTCTGATTGAAAATTTTATCGGATTTCAAAAAAGTGGGAAGAAAAGTGCTCTTTTCCGAAAACACCAAAGTTTACTCAATTTCTCCGATTTGGCTGAAGTTAGACTGAACATCACATTTTTGATCGCAGTATTTGCATTCAGATGAACTTTTTAAACAAACTGTTCTGAAAGGAAGCACTGGATTTCAGTTTTGATTGTGTTTAAGCTTGTCAAAAGTTCCTATGCTTGCCGCGGCTGGGACTGGAAGATTAAAGCACATCTGATTGTGAAGACTTCAATCAAGTGTAAGTGGTGTTTGATTTGAAGTTGACTACATCTTCAATTACTCATCGGTTGAAAATATCGCCTAGCATGTTTGATGAGACCTGAAATTCAGACTCATCTTAGAGGTTCTAATTGTAGCGTTATTGATCGATCGGTCACCTGATAGTTATCCACAAACAACAGTGGTTGAAGGTTAAACATTGGCTCCTGAAAGCAAAAATAATGACTATACTGGCGATCCCGACGTTGAGATACTTAGATACTCCGAATTGGTGGAATACAAACAAAACATCCTTTCTGAAACACATTTTAAAAAAGTGTAGGACGACACTTTGGGATCAGATGGCATACTGTATCGAAATAAAGTCAACTCTGGCTTCTTTTAACTTATGAAGTACTGGCGAAATTTCAGGGTATTACATCTCAGGTAAGCTACTAATTGAGATAATCTTGCCATCTTGAGACAGATGACGATAATTAGATTTCAGCCGTATTTTATGTTTATTTAGTAACTTTCATCCACCACTCGCTGATTATTTCACAATTCTCTTTGCTGATCACGTGACCTAAACAACAAAATATATTGTGTTAAGTTGCTAATGTGTTTCACTGGCGAATGCATTATCTGCGTCGTTTGATATTCACCATGAAAATAGCTGATATGTGCTACTATCAGTATAGATACCAATAAATGATGACATGTTTTACGTTTTATTCTACAAGAACACTACGTACAAAACTGGAGTGTCTTTACACTGTCCTTCATAACACTTGCCCTCCGAATGCTGTTCGTTTAATCATGAACTACTTCAAGGAAACTTTGCCAGACGGTTGTACCTTTAGCTACGAAGACCGTTTACTTCGGCATCTAAAATCCACTATGAGTAGACCACACGCGTTGCAGCGAGACAACGATGAGTCCTATCCGGTGCGTTTGTCTTCGTTGGTTGGTGAATCCCACGGTCAGCGGCCAGCAGTTACTTCGAAAAACGGACAGCCAAGAATCTCCACGAGTACATCCCTCTCAAGACTTCACCTCGGCCTCCGAATATTACCTTATCTGCATGCGTTATATTGTTGGCTGTTGTAACTCATGTACTTGTGTATAGTGTACATTACCAGAAACACTTTTTAAAACGACTGTGATCAACTATCCCTATTGGCGGGAAGTCCCACTTTCTTTGTCTGCCCCTCCCCCGGTGTTGTTTCTCATTTCAACAGGAAAAACTGCACTTTCAACTCCTACGCCTCGGTTGTTCCTAGCATAATTGATGTGATGTTATTCGTACGTACGGAACTCGTGTTCTAAAGATATTGTCTTTAGCAAAGAGGTTCAGTTTAGCTAATTAAATGAAACTTAGATTTGAACAATAAAGATATTAATGAGCGCTTCTTGATTTCTAATCTCGAACCGTTAACAGAACGCTTTGACGATACTCAGCAATAAGTAATTTCCTGATTAAGGCACTATATGTTGGTCACAACTATACTGTGTAAGAAAGCCTTGTCGTACTCTCATGAGACACCCAACCTCGAATAGTCTACATGTCAAAGGACATACAAAAGTACACACTAAATGTCTTCGTCTGTTGGTACCAGGGATGTTCACATTGTGAACTCCCCCATCCAACTGATAGCCTTTGTAAGCCCCACATGTCAAACACACCAGCACGTGTCATTTGTTGGGCGATTCTTATAAAGTTTGTACACTGATATTTTGCTACTTTCAATAGCTTGACCGAAGCACCACCATAGAGTCGAAACATTAGGGAAAATATTAATCTTTGGATTTTACCTCGTAGGGTCTTAACAAAGGAAATTCTCAGTGTTGTGCTTTTTGACTAAGTACCGGAGCACTTTGGATAAAGTCAGCTCTGTTGGCTAGCTGTTATGTGACTTTATGACATTAACCATTACAGTAATAATATTTAATTATAGAGTTAATCCACCTGACATGGAAACTTTCAATTCCGCTAATCCATTTCACAAACATTGTGAAAAGGAAATGTTGTGAACCATGAAGGTTTTACTTGTTATGGTCACTGGCTTATACAGAAGGAATGCTTTTGTGAAAATGAAGCAAGGACAGCAATCAAATGTGACGCACCCCATTAAAATTAGAGTCACTGCTACATCAGTGGTTTTCTAGCGCTGTTCATTCTCTGTGGAGTGGCCCTATTGCTCAGCCAGCATAGTTCCGTGAATGTCAACCACATCGACCTTCAAAAGCTGAAAGAAATGACTAAAACAGTGGGGAGCTGATTAATCGGTGACACCAAGTCCTTGTTTAGCCTCTTTGCCGCTAGTATTTATTGCCTCACTGGATTTGACTACTGTTATCGCTTGTTCTGAATTTATCTTTGTTCCGCCTCAACTGTATGTGGAATCCTAATTTTTCCACGAATAGGAAATGTCTGCCGAAGCAAGGTCAAGGAAAAAAAGGAGCCGATCCAACTTTAGTAACTGGGCAAACCTGTTTAAAAGTCGTTGCAACGGTTGACCTCTGTTAAAAGCCACATGATCGCCTGTAGGTATTTTGCTCATATTAATTTGGTTTGTACAAACAGTATTACTCGGAGTTTTGGCAATCTGTCATTTGAAATAATATTTTTACAAAGCATTAGCCTGTAAGTTCTTTTGGGGATACCTTGCTTCTACAACAAAACTGTCGTCTGTTAACAATGGTCTAGCTTTATGAAACGGGTTTTGAAACCAATCACCCATGTACCTTACCAGAACAATCAAAGATTCCTGGAGGTACTGTTTACTCTAGGTTGCTCTTCGTGAAAGCAAAAACTAAGCAGCCCGTTCGAAATTTTAAAAAAAATACACTCAACTTAAAAATGACAAGTCATATCCGAGTCTGTTGTTAAAATTAGCAAAATAAACAAAAGGTAATTGATTACATATCGTTTTTGGAGTGACTTGTACCTTCCACTTACAAACAAGTTCAGATTCCACTAAATTGCCTGAATAGAAATTTCACGCGTATCTACATAGAATGAAGTTATGACCGCGAGAATTGTCACACACTGAACACGGCCTTGAATGTTTTGGACTTTATTTTAATCACGTGTTTTGCGCAACCCTCTAAAAGCCAATCTGTCTTGAGAGCAGAACTGTTTCTGTGGAATTTATATGAATAGGACATGGACATCGTGACTTGTATGGAGTACTTTAGAATAAGTTCTTAAATTTTTATTGCATTGCACAAACAGCTTGAATCATTAAACTGATGTTTCTTGGCTCAGAAGCGGTTGTGTACAGGGTGCGTGACGCAAAATGTGTTTCTTCATACATGAATATCCCTCAACTCAGCCCGAACGATAGGCGGTCAGCTGGATAGTCTTGTCATGCGTAAGCATTGCATGTAGACGAAGGTTTTTAGAAACTAACTTATACATTTGTCCCCATCCTATTAAACTGAGGATATATTAAATGCTGAAAGAGAGTCTCGAATTCGGAAAAACCAACTGGGTTGGTGGCGACGATAAAGTGGCTAAGTTGTTTTGTTGCTCTAAATTAAAAAAATTTCATTCTTGTCACATAATACAGAAAAGTGGTAAACCGTACGAGTTGAAACGTTACTCCTTAGAAAAGCTTTGGGTTCCATAAAAGGTAAATAAACGCTGATTCCAATGACCAGCGGAAGTTCAAGGAGAGCAGGAACGTTTGAAACAAGAATTAAGGTCACGTAATCGGATACTGCTTGGTCCAGAAAAGGTTCAATTTTAGGTCTTGACATAGTAAATAGATTTAAGACTAGAAATGTGAACAAGTTAAATACATTTACTGTTTTATGTAGGCAATGAAAGCACGCGGATGTGGGACAGTCACACTTCAAACTACCTCACGCACACTATATTTTGATAGCATATGATGTTGTCCAAGTGTCATGTCCGATAACCGGTCGCCTAGTGACGGAAGCAATGCAGGCCATTTCACATTTGCAAACAAATGTGTAGCTGGAAAACCGTGTTGCAGTACTTCCTTTAGTTCTCGTTTTGGCCAATGCTGTGAACATAAACATCAAACAGTGACGCACGTTCTAAAAAGAGATTGTTCCAAATCCTCTCTCTAATATTCCACGGACCACCTAATGTATGCAGAATTTCGATAACGGAAGTTCGACAACTCAAGGGTTACTTACTGACGTCGATTACTGCTTGCCTTCCAACTTTTCTATAGCTTTATACGTAAGACCAACAGTGGAATGGTTTTCTGCGAACCGTCAACGTGGTACACTTGGACCGATGAGGTTAGACTGATTGCTGATTTTGCTTGGTCTCGGCAGCTACCGGTAACTCGAAGTATATGGGTTCACGTTTCACAACGCCGTGTGTGTAACTGACCGATACGGATGGAATGAACAGTTACCAGCATAAACTCAGATGACGACCTGGAATGGAAACGTTGGAACAACGGTGAGGATAACTGTTTAATGCTGCAACAAGTTTAGCAATTATCATTCCTCGCGAACGTTTGCACTGCGAAGAAACAGTAGGCAAAATAATGTGGGGATGGTTAAAGAACAATAAATGGTGTAATGAAAGCATTAAATTTTAATGTACCAGCCGGGCGGAAAACCTAATTAAGACACATGAACGACTCGACAAAGACAATTTAGTAGTCAGATTGATTAAAAGCGAGGTTGAAGCAAGTTAAAAAGCGCTGTCTTCCAGAAAGAAGAATGATTTAGCTGGCGAATGTGAACAAAGAAGATAGCCCCAAAACCCTATTTCTACTGGGGGAAAAGGGATAATGTCACAACAAAACAATACACATATAAATTAAAAACCTGAAGTCAAAAAACTGGCAAAGTTATCATGAGAAATATGGAGAAGAAAAGCCTGTGAAGTAATCAAAACGAGAAAAAAGACGCAACAAGAACAACCTTGACGCCTATTCTTTGCCTCATTACATAGTGACTCCAAGCAAAGCTGTTCGTCGTCCTTTTGACCATAGTTAGGAGGTTGAAAACGCTTCACTGAAGCCAAGTTTCATGGCAGTACTTCGTTCCTCTGATCAAAATCATATGCTGACTCTCCGGTTGCTGCCTGTAATGTGACCCACCATTCAGAAACAAAGCATGGGGTGGTTATTGGAAAGTAGACAATTGTAAGACGTTTCCAAGCCAACGGAGTTCACGAAACAAATTTATCCCTGAGGGTCAACAGCGTCTTTTCCTCACAAAGGCACGTCGAGGAACTTTGTCATCGCCATCAGATCATTGATACTTCGGATGCACCAAGTGGGCGAATTCGAACAATATGTTACCATCCTACAGATGAGTCGTGTTTCGTGGCCGTACAGTAAAACTGCTCGTACAACAGTACAATATACTTGGCACTTCGTAGGAAAGCTCATATCACCCTGGCGTTACTGGTAACACAAGTTGGGAAAGATCATTCGAGCCTTGCTTGTTCGTTTGTGATTTCACCTGACCTTCCCCTCAAGCTGATGAAGTTCCCAAGAGATGCGGATATTCGGACTCACCAACAAAAATGATAGTAGGTGCACAGTCCTGACAATCTTACAACAACAGTGTGTCTTCAGCAGATGTGAGATTCCTACTAAACTAGCGGACTTAAACCTCTAAGTTGTCCAGGGCGTTCTGAGTGTCAAGCAGACCTGTACAGGACAAATCAATTTCATATACATTCACTATGTTTCGAAGGCGAGTGTCAACAACACATTTAAAAGAGTTCTGGTTCATGATACAACAGCCTCGTCAGTTTCTAAACAGTTCAGACTGTGGTAAGTGCTGGTCATTGTACTGGATGATTTAGACAGAGAAATATGTTGTAGAGTTCGGTAAGCCGTCGGTAAGTCCTAAACCGCACCTAGGTCCAACAATAGCTTTTCAGGGTGATTTTTACCCTAGAACTGAGTATTGGGCTTCTCTGGTGGCTAAAACGTTCACGACTATGGACCCTCTCATAAACGTGACGGTGTCTAAACAACTGGCGGAGGATGAAATGATCGAGGCAGCCATGGGCAAAGCAAATCCCAGCTTGCTGCTTTTGGACATGTTGCCCACACATCACGCCCAGCCAGTTGGATATAGTGACTTATACAGCTTCGATGCAATAAGAACCAAGTCAATCCCTTGACGATTTACATACAAAGTGCCTAAGCGCCTTTTGAAAAACAGGTATTATTGGCAGAATACTGATCAGTTGGATCGACTTCAACGATTTAACGTTTTGAAACACAGTCATTGGCTTTTTTATCAGGAATGGCCGCCATCTATAGAATGAATTAAAGTAAGTTCGTCTGGGTCGAATGCCTTGAAACATTTTGGGAAAGTAATTTCAAGTGAGGTTTCTGCTTCTGATGCAAGAGAAACGTCAACAAGCCAGTGACTAGTAATCGGCGCAGATAGCCATTTGAATTGATGTTGACGAACCTCAACTTATTGTCACTAGCCTTACCACACGTTGTGGACAGACCCACCGTGAGCTTCGCAGATTGTATGGCCCATAACTGGCTACTTGTGGCCTACACTAGAATACAATGCTATCGAGAGTTTGCTCTAGCCACCTCTCGTTCAATTTGGCTAATGCTGTGTCTATGGGATCTCGAGATCCTCTTTTAGTTGTTTGTATCAGTCACAGTGGGTAATTTTGCAAACTAAAATACACCTCATGACTGACAGAATATCCCTTCGGGTGTCAAGAATGTTGGAGGACTCTACAGAAAGTCTAATTTGGGCGACTGAGCAAACAAAGTAAACTGTCCCGGGATTTGTCTAGGGTTGGCGAGCAGAAGATGCATCCGCGCTGGACGGACTGCATACACTCCCGTGATCCACGTGGTCCTGTTTGAGGGCAAGTGAATGGCGAATTATCATCGACCCGAATGGCTTTATCGGGTCGCAAGCTCTCTGTCCTAGTACCGTCAATAGTTTTGTGTGACACCTTGCTAAAGACCAGCTTGCTATACGTGGATCCACCGTGACCTGGCAATATTACCGTGCCAATTTTTGTAGAACTAACATGGCGGCTAACTCTTATGTGCAAGGAAATACGCCAAACCACGGTGAGGAGGGAGTATACTGCCAGTTCTAGTCAGTTAAGGTTAAACTGGTTGACAAGCCATTCCTAATGCAGTAGGATGGCGAAGAGGGCAGACAGTTATTGGTCTCAGAAGCAACCCAAGTTTAAGTTACTTAGGGAGACTCATAATCAGTCAAAGTCGTCAATCATGATAACGATCACGTTATTGTTGAAAATCATACGGTGAAAATCCGTCTTTTCAACTAATTTTCCGACCGTTAATATTTTTTTAACTGTACTAGAACTTTTGCAATAGCGTTAGCTCACGTTTCCGGCTAGAAGGCACTCGAAGGTAAGCCGCCGATAGGAGACAGGTAAACTTTACACGAAATTCGGAAACGGCGCAATGACTAATTTTTGGAAATCAAGAGGAATTGTTATAACCATTCTAACTGCTTGGAAGAAAAATATTAATAATAGCTGCCTGATGAAGTTCCCAGCCCTGCAGTCCTACTTATGAATATTTACGTTCTATTAACACCACAGAATACCTTAGGTTTGAATTGTCTTAGGTGATATCCCAGTGAGTTTACGTACGTGAAAACTGTGATTAGCTTAACAAACTTCTATGGACTTATTGTGGTCAATTTGTTCACTTCCGTCTCTCAGCTTCTCTGCAAACGATCTGTTTATTCTCCAGCATCCGCTGCCACTGGTTTATCACCGTAACTTTTTTAATCTCCAGTTTTATGTGCCTTCCTCGCAATAATAGTTTGGAAGTAGGCACAACTTCGGACCGATCACATTGAAACTACGGTCAAACGATGGGGTTCATGGTATGGCTTTTGGTAGCTACTAACTGACAATCTCCAAAGATCCCATTACTTTCCATTTCACTACTGAAAATTAACGCCCATTTATAAATCGAGTGGTAAATCTGCCTTCTGATGACGCCACTGTTGTATGCGGGTTATTGCTTGTTTCATTTTGTTCTCGTTTTCCTTTAGTGGTGCCACTTCTACCGAAAATGTCACTCCCGTATGATTTTTACGATGATGCACGCCGACAGTTGACTGAGTGAATACCGTTAAGCAGCCGCATTGTTTAGCAATTGATTCGATTAAGTTGTTTTAACGCAGTCGACCACATACATAGCATGAATACACAGGGTAGCTGACGCAAATGTGGCGGCGAACTTCAAGCCTGGTATTTTTCTATCAGTTGGTTGGCCTATTCATTCGGTGGGTTGAACAAAATGGTGCAGGAAATCACTCTATTCCATGCGTGCTGGGGACCTATTGTTATGCAAAAATCGGCCTATTGGTGCCAATACTAGGAATGTTTTACTTATTCCCCAGTAAGAGCGGAGATTTTAGAGAGACGCTTAGCAGATCCTGATGAAACGCATAACACTGAATCGAAAGCGAGTGTTTATAATTGAGTGGTGATATTAAAAAGTAGTGCTATTAACCAGGTTTGGCGGTTTGATTCGTTATGGGAAACATGGAAGAACAAGCATCGGTCATTAATTCCTTGTCCTCAAACCAAAACCTAGGCTTTTGCTAAATCAGCAAGCAGATTCATTTTGATCAAAGGTTCACCAACGATACAATAAAGTGAACAATACGTTAGATGCAATAAGCAGCCATGCGCATTTCGGTCTGAACTTATGTCTACGTTAAACCTGATTAAATCGGAACAATCATATCATTGTACTGTATAATAATAATGTGTCCTTTATAAGTAAATTGTACGTTGTGCGCAGCTTAACTCTTCAAGCGACCCGCCGAACCTCACGTTCATCAGAGTCAACTAATCGTTCGGCTGATTGTCACATGCAACTGGCTGCAATCCCATTAAACGTTGCTGTGGTATTCGAAATCAGCGGAACAATCTAACAAGATAAACATATGCCTTGATGTGTCTCGTAAAAGTACGTTTAACCATTTCTGAAAAAAAATGGGCAGGAGTTAATAAGTCAACTACAGCTGGTTGATAAAACGTAGACGCCAGGGTTGCCAGTAATGTTTTATCAAACAAATGTTACTATAAGAATGCATGGAGCAATACTTTAATGACTCCATATTTCACGCAAAATAGGAAAACAAATTTTTTTGTCTCAAAATCCTCACAAAGTACCTCGAATGTTCAAGATAGTTCTTGTTATGGGACCAGAATGAATACAATGGGGCTTGATGCCCTCAACCTAACCTGTGTGAGTCAGTAAACGATGATCGATATCATTAAAAATACTCCTCTGTAAGATGTTATTAGAGTGTTTACTCAGGCAACATCATTGGCGTAGTCACGCACACTTTGCGGTAGCCTTACCAGCAATCTGTTCGTTATTCACATAGTGATTCCATCGGATAGCCCACTGAAACATTTTCAGGGTTACCAATTCACCAACCCACCGGATAATACCGTATACTTGTCTACAGTTACGAAAAAACCAATCGGTACATATAAAGAACAACCAAGCAGCGAACACTCTTGAGGCAATGTGTTAAGTTTATATTACTCCCTCAGACGAACCATGATTAAAACCTACGGACAATTAGCTGGGAGACCAACCGATCCTAACAGGACATCAAGAAGCTGACGTCTCGGCCGGTTGTTCTATAACCATAACTGTTGGTCTACTGGGACTAAGATAAGTAGACAAAAACAAATTCTTACTGTCTTATCAGTGCTTAACCGGTGGAGCCGGCAGTGCGCATTTCAGCTTCTTAACCTGAGTCGTTTTGTTGAAAATGTATAATCCGCTGTACACTTCTGTCACAGTAAACCATATGGCAATGAATGTGTATCCATCTGTGTGTGCTTTCTGCGCTTACAAGGTGGAAAGTGATCACAATTCCTCATGAATGCAACTTGCTTTCAAGCAAATAACCACATGGAAAATGTATGTTAAGTGCACATCTGTTGCTGTGTGTGACTGTGTAGGAAGGAATGGTCTGAAAAGTAGTGTGCTTTGGAAATTTACATCACAGTGAGACTTATTTCTACATTACGTCTAAATTTTGTGCGACAACCTGTTGAATTGTGTGTTCACTCAAATCAATAACAACTACATTACACCTCCAACAAGAATGTTCGTTTGGTTGCCGAGACTACGGATTTCATGGATTTAAGTCAACAAGCTATTATTATCCAACAACTACGCCAGTTGCCTTGGACAAAAACTCCTGGATTGTAATAGGAGGTCGCAATTTCATCAGCATTTTTAGGTGTCACACAGGTCTTATTATGAATAATTTTGAAGATACGTATGTTGTTCAAATCAACTGGGACATGATGTCCGTAATAAGGTGAGGTTCCTGGTGTTGGAAAATGTGACTACTCACACAATAACCTCATGGGTTCCAGTGTAAGCAAACAGGTTTTTTTTGTTCGCTCATTGTGTCGTCACACTACTACTGATTTCGCTTAGATGGAGACGGTCCACTCATTAGTTCTAAGACGGAGATAAGATAAGGCTATGTGTATTATCCATACAACAGGTATTGCGGTTATTTGCGCGTAATCGATAGAAAGGGAGAGACGGTCAATTACGTAGTTGTACGAACAGGCTTTAAGAACATACGGTGCATATTCCACCGTTCGCTATAACGATCAAATCAGAAGTTACGGATGAATTTTAATCTACTATTCTGTTAATTTTACAGTACATCAGAATTAAGCACCATATATGCGAGCAGGGATTCTTGTGCCCGAACCAGTCCACGGTGTGCCATGGTGATGAGATCTTACAAGCTGGAAATTCCATGTTGTGCTGCCTTTGAAAGTGAGTCATCTGAATGCCAAACTTAGGACTGCGTACTATTAGTACTCGATTTATGTCGGACAGATATGAATTACTCAGTAGCCATGAAAACAATGTTCAGCTCGTTATGGCTTGTTTGTAGATTCTAAGTAAGTAATAGGTTTTGTTTGAACAACTGCCCACAAACTAACGGTTAAGTCACTTTATACCCTGCCCAGATTACTATACACAGCTATCATAATTCAGTCGTGTTTAACATGAGTACAAACTTGAGATGAAGTAAAAACTTCTATCAAAAGTTTCGTTCGAAAATACCCAGTGAAGTCATGAGAACGACAAAGTAGCGAACAAGGCTTGTTTTCCGTGTTTGATCATCAGGCTAATTACAACACAATAAATATGAAAACAGTAACTGGGGTGAGCCAGAAAAACGGTCAATAGAGGTTGTGGACGGCGTGTTTGTTATCAATTACGCAATCACTGTTCCAAATCGTGGGCTTGATTGATTGTGGGCCAGGGGAGATTAAGTGTCCGTACGAACTTCTTCTGTGCACAGAGGTCAGGGTTACGTAATCGGATACTAATGGCCTCGGCAACGGTCAACATTCGAAATCTCACCATTTTTGATCGATTCCTTGGCACTCGGTAGACAATCTGGAAAGTATCGCCGTCTCTCATTAATGTACAAATTAGTATTCTTTGTAACAAGATACCTGTGAAATAAAAGCTTCCAAGAGGAAGTGATAAACACAGCGTGACTCGTGGTACTTCGGAACAACTTGAATGATAAAACCGTGCAGCGTGCTTCGAGCAGTGTAAATAACATGGGTTATGCCAGCAACACCAACCTGGTGGAAATTGATGACCACATTTCAGAGTCAGTTGTGATGTTGCCATTCAGTTTATGTTGATTCTTGCAATTTCACTGTCCCTGTGTTTACCACATATCTTGGATCGGTAATGCCTGCCGCAAAATGTGTTAGTTGTAATAAATTCATCTGACGGTTGTCAGTATTAGTTTCAAACAGATCTGATTATACGATAGCTGTGCACTGCATAGTTAAAAATTTCGGTATATGCAAGCAGTATTCCTTAATCTAACTGATCGTCATATACATATTCATTTGCTTCTATTTTAATCACAAGATTTTCCATTACATGATACACAATTCACTTTGGTGTATTATAATTTCCACATCGGAATCTTGGACGTGACGGTAAGAACGCAATTGGCCGAACTAACCCGAAAGGACAACCACTCTTGATTAGAGCACTTCATACCAACGTATTGTCTTGA
>LOND01003396.1:31748-42009 GCA_014220965.1 Paragonimus kellicotti | reverse complement strand
ACGTACAGTTTTCCTCTTAGCTATTCATAGTTTCTAATCCTATCTCGGCCCTTCCCCTACATTTCTCACATCAACAGTTATCTAACTAGTGATTGCAGTTCATCATCATCGAAGGAGAGGAATTGTGTGGTCTGATGTCTAATTAGCTTATTCTTGATTCCAGTCAGAATTGAGAAGCAGGCTCTTCATTGACATAATCAGAATGCAACGAACAAACAAAGAGTAGTTATCTAAAAGTTATCAAACCGATCTAACATAATACACTCATAACAGACGATTGTTAACATGGTTACTCACCTTTCAAACTTTTCCAACACAGAGGCTATTTCTTCTGTTACGACTAAAAGAGTACCCATTACTTCCCTTGCCTTTTTTAATTTCTTCCTCAATGTTTTCTTCTTTTCTTTCTAGAACGAAGATTTGGAAACTCTGGTCATAGGGTGTCCGTGCATGTTAAAGCGTATGATTGAAGAATGTTTCTCAAATAACTATGATGTTAATTGTTGATAATGCCCGACATATGCTCTGGCGAACTTTACTGAGTCTTTACGAGCGCATACGATGGAATGTCTATGTAACAACTTGAGTGAACAAATTGGAACAGCAAAAAAGATGGATATGTCGTAGTTCTCAGCCATAATTCCCTACCATAAGTAGCAACAAGCTTACGCTACATTCGGTTTAAGTTATTGAATAGCAACAACCTAAGCGAATTGCAGCGTTCGGCTTGGTGGAGTTCAATACAGTACACAGAGTACTATAGCCAGATCAGATCGGTGTTTTATCAAATTATGATATATACTTGACGTTTCAGGTTCTTTGTTTCTGTTATATAACTGTGGCGTCACAGGATTACATAGACCGTTGCTTGGTCCATATCTATAACCCTGGTTCGCAACTGGCGTTGAGCGCTTTCTACGCAGGAGACCATTCATGCCAATATCCTTCGGACGTCCACTGTTTCATAGAATGATTCCAAAACAGTATTGTTTATTCTGGCAATGAAACTAACAAGATGCCGCTTAGCTATTTGACACATATTCTGTTTTTAAGGAAAAGTGAAAAATTCCAGGCTTTCGGGGACCGTTTCTGGATGCAAGAAAACCGGCGCTCAACTCAACCTAAAAGCTATTTATAGACATCTTTGTAGATTGTGGAACTCCTGCTTCAGCAGGATATCAGTCTTTGGTATTCATCTTTGGATTTGTTAACGGAAAAAAGTATTTTAAAATTGTGATATCAGACTGTCTCATTCACTGTTGAAGCTACAACTGAACTTGATGGACCGTTCTGGAGGATATTAGGAACTTGTTTATGAACATGTGACAAAGGTGACAACTGCCTCCGACTTGGTTTGAAATGACCTACAGACTACACCGTTTGTTTGACTGAGCACCGTGCAAATAAATTATGAATTTATGAGTAGTTAGGAAGTAACCACTCACTTTTTTCTTGTTTTCCGGATCACTTGAATCACTCTCCGTACGGTCATCCATATAGTCCTTTAACGAATATAGAAACAGAATAACTTGCAACCACCCCAATTTATGAATATTTAAAAAAACGAGGACAGAATATCATTTTTGTGAGACAGTAATACCCTTCGTGTTTGCCCATCGATTACGAATCATAGTTAGCACGGTAGATAAACACACGTGTATCGAATGTAGGGTCAGTAGCGCAATGGTTAATACGGTTATCTCATGAAAACGTGACCGGAGTTTTAGTCCTAGCTGTAGCACGGATATGCATTGCTGACGAGCCCTAACAGGAGAGAAGCTTTAGTATAATGCTTCTTCTGGAAATATCTTGACTGAAAATTCTATGAGAATGCAACAGCCTTGATTAGTTGTAAGTGGTGTTCAGTTTACACGAAAAACCAAACTCCCTCGTTACTTACCGGCTTACCAATAGAACAAACTGAATGGAAACTGGGATGAGGAATCCCACAAGCATAATCGTCTGTCATGGATTAAAACTGTGATAGTGGCAGTGTTAAAGTCAGTAGTTTCTGCACACAGACTGACTATTGGAGTGCGATAAACATGACCTCAATTGGTGTTCATAGAACGGGTTTGTAGTAACACGTCAATACGTGGAAAGCTTTTACTAAGTGGATTGTGTAATCAGCACCCAGTTGGTGAATCCCACCAGAGAGGACTTTGACAAGATTGACAACAGATGACCTTTTTTAGGAACAGTTTATCTTAGACAGGAAAGACATTCCAGAGTTCGCACTGACGGTATGCAGTGCAGTGATGACGTATATTTTATTGATGTTGATATAGGTTTACACACTGTACCTCTCATTTTGATCACCATGTAATCGATATTGCATTTTACACACGTTTTGGGATGAATCGTATTAATGATGATGGGGAACAAACGAAGTTTCTCTGCATACCACTGTTGTGGAGCCAAGAATGTGGATGGTGCAAGGAGTGATTACCCTGAAATTCAGCAGATGAGGTATGTTTCAACATCACCTGGAACAAAAATACTCATTTAAATATAACGTCAATTCAAGGACTTCACGGTTGTCAACGCCCAGTTCATGTATGGAAAACATGTTCTGCCAAAAAGGCAATCCAATGTTACTTCAATCGCCCAATACATGCTCTCGCCCGCCTACTGAGTGCTATTGCGAGTAGTATAGTTCGATCGCTCGTCCTCACTATATTGCACTGTCTTCGACTGTTCAACGGGCTGGTTCGTGGAGACATCCTCCTCTGTTTGTTCTTTCTTCGTCCGTGTTATTTGCCAAGTAGGAACCACTGACCCATTCAGTACAAAGAATTTGAATAGATGATGGCCTAACTATAGAATTACCCCCTAAGTTGAGAAAATGGAGACTACGTTGTGTTCATGTTTAAACGTTTATCTGCGGTTTGAATTGTAACACTGATGTTTGTTCGTGAAAAACTCCTGAGGCGCTGACACTAACGGGCTACCGGTTAAATGTTAGTTGTTTCTTGTACGCCGGCTCCCGCATTGTGGGGAATAAGATTGTATTCATAAATGCCGTTGTCTCTCTAGGGCTGAGTTAAACTTAAACAGGGACAGAAATGTGATTTATGGTACTCTCATGGAAGGTCTCTCTAAGATCAGACATTTTTGTGGATGCTCCACAGGTGAGGATGAAGGTGCTGTCTTTGAGTAGACGATTCTTTCTAGAAAAGGCTGTTTAAATATTAGACGTGTCTCCACATGTTATGGCACAGATGTCCGACACTTCTGCCATTGTAGAGATGTAGTAGTTGCAAGTGAACTGTTGGGCACAGTATGGTGTAGACAGTTTTGGCACCCGCGTCCCAACCGGATGAAGTGCCAGTGGTCTGGTACAACGTAACACGCAGTGAGACTAAGGGGAAGGGCCGAGATAGGATTAGAAATTATGAATAGCTAAGAGGAAAACTGTACGTTCATAAATGAAGCATTTATAAAAGAAAAAACGATAGTTTCATACATCGTTGAATGTAAATAACGACGAACGGAAAGGACTAGTATTTTTCGAGGATAACGAAATAGAAACACTGTTTCTGGTTAAATACTGGATCAGTTTAATAACTGTTCAGTAACCTTAGCATGTTGAGAAGACAAGGACATTATCCAGGCTTACCATACGTGTACCTCCTCTAACCGAGAAACATACGAAAGCGAGTATAAAATGGGCGGTGAGAAGCTGCGCGTGGGGTGATGTGTATTTCGGGTTAAAAGCACTCTCATTGACGGAGATAAGCGAAGCAATTGGTTAGGAAATGTGAGATGGACGGGTATCAATCATCCCGCGTTCTCTTTGTGCTTGAGTTGCGAGGGTTTGCCTGCTTGACAGTCGTCGGACCAGTGGCAGCCAAGCAACCAGGACATTCCTAGTAAGCTGGAGTCGTGTCGTTCCAGTCGGTGCACACGTGTCTAGGACATGCCATCGTCTGCGAACTGCTATCTTGCAACTTGTGATCATCACAATTGTTTTTGCATTTTTATCGTAACATCATATATTTGTCCTCAAGGAACATCATGAAGAGCTGTTTAGGATTTCTGTCCGTGCTATAGCTGAGGGGCATAACCACTGGAGTGACCTATTCGGTTACTACTGTTACTAGTATGGCGATGTCTGAATGTTACAAAAAGTCGACATGAACGTAGTGTGATTCCCATTCCAGTCCGACCACAAGATTCAGCTGCGGTGTCATTGGAGAAACCTTAAGATGAGCGCATGGATCTACAGACATAGTGTAGCGAAAAGGCATCCAATAAAGCACAATCTTTATTGTCCAACTCGCTAGTTGCCATGCTACGCGCGCGCTCGCGTTTATGAATCAGAATTCCAGTCCACAACACCCCCCGGTTTCCGCTCACACGTCGTGTGCACTTCTGCCCGGTTTGTGTGTGTGATCGACGCCTTCTGTCGGGGGGTTTTCCGCCTGCCATTCCTCGTCCGTTAGTCCGATCTCGTTGAGCGATGGCTCGTCCGGTGCTTTGACCTATATTCTACGACCGTGTCGAGATATTCCTCCGAATGTTGGAATAATCGCGCCCCCGATCTGGTCGTCCATCCTATTTTGCCTGCCATGTCTCGCCCGTTGGTCCGATCCAGTTGAGCGATGACTCATCCGGTCGGCTCGCTGTGGGTTTTTGGACGTACCTTCCCCACATTGAGATATTCCGCCGAGTGTTGGAATACTCGCACCTCCGGTTTGATAAACCACCACAATATGACGTGTCTGACCTCACTTGAACTTGTTACTTGTTTTTGTTCGTTTCGCCCTGACAACCCTGTTTCATATAAATGTTATGTAATTAGCCTGATGATGAATAACCGAAAACGAGCTTGTTCGTTACACCATTTTCCTGATGATCTATAGACGAGCTTAGGTAAATACTGAGGCTAGAATCGTAGATTTGGCGACACAAAGAGGCAGCACGCATCGAGTTGCAAAAATGGTGAGAGTATTCGCTTGCAGGTAAAAGGGAAGACGGAAAAATTGGGCGGTGAATTGGAACGAAAAATGGGTTATCCATACCACAGAAACGAGGGACTTGAGGGACCTCGCCCCGAGTCCTTAATTCAAACGTATGACCTACGAGACAACAATAACCTTCCATTGCGGGAAAGCACGCGCCATCATCGAATCGCCTACTCCGGAATCTTCACAGTGCAATCCTCCAGAGGAAAAATGGTCTCATCATTCCATCTTCCGTCTGTGAATTAGTCGCCAGATATTTTTTGAATGAACACATTTAGCTTGATAGAATAGTCGGGTGAACTAAATAAATCGAGGGAGAAATGGTGATGGGACGAATGGTCGATAGCAATTTAAAAAAATCGATAATGAGATGAAGACGGCAACAATGATGACAACAAACTTGTTTGTTCAGTTCGGGAGAGTAGATAATCAGCTCGTACACGAACGTAAAAGTATATCAGTGAACGAGAGCGGGAGACTTTACACACGTCTGATTTCAATCAGAGAAAATGTTGTTAGCTACCCTGTTCAGTTTTGTCTAATCGTTTGATTAGCCCAACTCAGTTTATTTCGTCGGGACCCTCATTTGAATTCGTAGGTCGATTAGCTAATTCAAGCTAAGACCTGTTTTGTAACCGCCTGGTTGAATTCATTGAATGCTATTCAACAGTTTCGAGGACTGTTTGATGCGGCTTAGTGTACCTTTTTCCCCACCATGCGACAAATTTGTGGACTGACCCTATCTCATTCCACACGTTCGTACAGCACGCTGAAATATGACACTTTCCTGGAATACAAAATCTTCTGGGAGTTTAAACAGTTTTGGAAACTACGATCTAATCACTTCTGCTTACTCCCCGTCATATTTGCCAGCTGAGCCGCTAACGTCTCATTGGTTTCGAAAACACAACCCAATCTGACCAGAAATGATTCCAAAAGGATCTAGGTGAGCAGCGCTCACACAGTTTGGAGTAGATCGCTGAGCAACCAAGGACGGCACCACCGGCGCTGATATTCCGCTTTCAAAAAGGTGAAACCTCTGGGGACAACTGAAAATTTTGTGAGAACGCGAGCTTATATCAAGTGAACTAGATAGTGATGAACCAAGTCAGCCAGTTGGACTGAATGATGTTCAGTGGACTCAGTCAGTGTATCACAAAAACATGCTTAGACCGAACAAGCTAGTCTGTTTACAGCATAGGATGGGATACTGATGAACTCAAAATCAGTCACGCTAAATTAGATCAGAAAAAAGTGTACAACGGATATTCGAGCCCTGACTTCTGGGTAGTCATTACTGTTAAACAGGGTCTAACTCAACAAGATCAACCGGTATGTGATCTTCTGAATCACCTACATCCTTCTCGATGGTAGATTGTTCTAATGCAATCGACGAATCAACAATTCGTTGATACTGACTAGTATATACATTGGTGGACAGAAAGTGTACCGGCGCAGTTAGCATCATTTAGCTGGTTAGGACCTAACATCAAATGGGAGCAACTCAGCGCACCTACCTATGCACTGGCTAGATATTCGCTCGCCTATAATGAATAAAGCAATATCGTTGACACTCGCTTCTTAGGATTTATCAGTTCGGTGACCTTTACTGAAAACCATTTACACATCCAGTCACTATTTCACTCAACACAACACAATTCCATCGAGCCTGATATGTTGAGTAACAAAGACCACAGGTTACCGATTGGTTGGAATGTGAAACACGAACTGATGAGTAACAGTTTTGATCACACGGGGTTAGGTGATAGAATGTGCGTGTAGACTCAAAGGTGAGCGATTCACCAATAGTGTCGTAGAGTAAGGTGAAGGTGATACAGTTCATGCGTGAGTTACAACCTGGTTAGCTGAAGGAAGTGAGTTGGCCTCTGTGAATCACATCGTCAATGAGTTACAAGAACCTAGTGCGAGTACATTTACCACAAAGTACATGCCTGGAAGCTGATAATACTCTGATCGATGTATTTCCGCAGGAGAGTCGGTCAACAAAAGAAAACACTGCTGTTCTCAGTACGAATTCATATTGGTTGCGTTATCTAATTTTTTCGTTCAATCAGGTTCGATACTCTGGAGTATAGTGTCCAGTCAAGCAAAGCGATAAGAAATATTACAGGTTCATGTGAAAATCCATTAACCCAAGAATGGTATTCAACCAAGATCACTCAGGCGATAGACAGTGGGAAGCGAGCACACTTACGTAGAAGTGAAGCGAATTGAAAGCTTGCGCCATTCTGGTTTTTGCCTTGAGATCTGGGTCAGCCACTCGACGTAAACTGATATTGACCATTCGTATTGTCCACAAGTGGGCATGTGTGATCCGTACAAGCCGAATGCATACATAACATTCTCAGGAAAGGCGTGGTGTTCTACACTAAGGGTACAGACACGTAAATATGTAACATCATCGTAACAACATGCTTGTTGCTTCCCAGCCATCCATTTTGTAAAAAGGGCTTTTGGGGGTAACGAAACTTGTCAGTAATGTGGTCTATGAGGGAGTGAAATGGTGCAAAGGGCCAAGGTTAAACGTGTCCATTCAAGGGAGTTCATACGTCATTTAGATTTAGAGTGATGCTGAGTCCCAGACTGACAAACGAAACCTGTGGCTGATGGAAGATAATCGAGGTCATGCCTGAATGTACAATCAGTAGTAATATGTAGTACGTTCCGTGGTTTCCAATCATGAACTTGTTATGTCAGATTAGCTTCACCGGCAACTTTGACCGGTTAATCGTCAGACAAGCCTGCACCTCTCGAAACAAAATATCCACTTCCACAGAAGTAGTATCTATGGGACAAGTTGCCAAGTCAGTATTTTACCGCTTCTTAGCACCAAGGGTTATTGCTGTTGATTTACTAGCCTACCGAAAGATCGGAGACAATAAGAAAAATGATTTTAGAGCGCTAGAAAAGTTAGAAAAACGTCTTAAAATTCCTTATGGATTATTGCTACTTTTTGAAATGAGACCTCGTCGTATCGTGTAGATGAAACCGCCTGTACAGAGAAATACCAGGTGAGTTCGGACAGAATTGAATGACAGCGCATTGTATCATAATAGAAAATGAGCAAGTAAAGTGTAAATAAAAAATGAGGTAAGTTCAGACTACACTGGTATGAGTAGGGATGCAACCATTTATTCACTCCTTATCACGCACATTTCAAAGTAAAACAACGAAGCCGTATCAGAATTTTGTTCAAACCTATGCTATAGCTGCGTCCAGAAAAAAAAGAACGGTATTTTGATTGCTGATGAGTAGTAGGGGATTTAATCAGCATTCCAAACAAGAACGAAATCCGTTATAGGCGAGTGACTACTTGAGAGTAGACATCATAAACTATTAAAACGAGAAGATATGTTTATCGCACAAGAGCGATCAATCAAAACTATAAACAATGCTGAATATACTACTTACCTTGACACAATACAATGTTGTGACCGGTGTCTGTGTAACAGAGCATTGCCCCTTGGTTTATGTAATATCAAACTAAATTCAAACATGTTCCTTTTTCAGTTATTAAACGATTCACCCGAAAGTTGCGAAAAGCCCAGACGGGAGACGCTTCTCCCTTGTCAATCGTATTTCGGGTACCAGACAAAGTGGAACAGGTAAGTAATGCGTTTTTTTACATTAGAAATCTATCGATAACATTTGATAAAAGAATTCGGAGATGAGTCACAACTGTTGTGATTGGCTTCGACCTGGATTCACACCTCTTAATTAGATGAGGACAATACACCTCATGATCGAGATCCAGGTCAATTAGTGGTCTCGGTAGCTTCGACTCGCACGATGTTCACAGGCAAGGTCATCACCGAGCACACAAGAGCTTCGGGCCGTAATACAAAGGTTGATGGTTTGATCTTCCGTGCAGTCACTTCTATCGGATGAAATCGTACGGGATGGTAGCCAACCATGCAAGTTTGAAGGGACGCATGAACTCCACTTGACTTTACCGGAGGCTTACCCGTATTGTTCAACACTTCCGAAGTAGTTCAGTCTAGACAGATCATATAAGGCAATTGGAGAATAACAATGGATATATTACACTGAGGTTCGAACACTGTGCGAGGTCCTACACTAACTAACCGAATCGGGTGGACGGATTTTCACTGCACACAACTGGCGCGTGATTATGCTCGCTAACATGGGAGTGAATGTTGTACTTGGATCACATAGCTTCGCCCCATCGTCTTATCATGTTTCGGCTAGTGTGATCCACTGGGGCTTGTTGACAAGATTCAGCCAGAAAGGCCTTTTACCGTTCGGTGCCTGGAACCTCACTACAATGTATTTGTCACTGTTATGCCCAATTGGATTAGTGTGATTCGCTAAGTTTGGACAAATCTGGAGATAGAGTAGAACAATACCGGGGTTCATTCAGTTCATATAATGCCCGATGGAATGTAAAGTTTATCTGAATGCAAAAGATATGTTCAAATATTCCAACTTTACGGAGGCAGACGGCGATTTTGCACTTCAACCCAACCTACACAGCGGCACGCTGGGTGGAAGAACGATGAGGGAACAGGTTGACTACTTCACTTACTTGATGTCCAGTGAAATATCTCGTGGTGCTGGGAAGCGGTCAGAGTCCAAAAGCAGATGAATTCCAGACAATGAATAATCGATCAATGAGGGACATTGACTAAACGGAAAATGGATGACTCGCGAAGACCGGCAACAAACACTGGCTAGACGAGTAGAATTACGTAGAAGTGAGTACGATACTTAAGTAGAGACCGTGCTGCCTCGCGGACTGGAATGTCGGTTTCGAAAAACCGATCGTGATCGCACATTGGACAATAGGGGTCGTTTTCTGCAGGCAAAATGGCGGACAAATGTTTCTAAGATCTCGTCATCAGATCACTAGATATTTATGTTAAAATATTACACAAAGATTCTCTGCATAGTATGATAGTGTATGCTGTCACTTTTAACTGGATGGACTAAAAACAACTCACGTCACTTGTGATTAGTGAACAGGAGGCCAAGACAAATTGATTGCTAACCAGAGAGCTAGGGGTAGGAACGAACTTCTTTTGTGCACACAACTTCGGATAGTGTAATCGGACCGCAATTGTTTCGGCCGGTGTCATACTACGTCGTTAGACTGACCTCGACTTTGTAGACAATCTTGAGCAACTCGATCGGATCAATTGTACGGTTTGTGTTTGCCAGATGACCGACAATCGAACCTGACATAAATTTTCCTACTTTATATTTTAGCCAAGCCGGATGATAACCCCCCCCCCATCATTATGAACAATTGCCTC
>LOND01003396.1:21432-31648 GCA_014220965.1 Paragonimus kellicotti | reverse complement strand
CATTTCAAAGTAAAACAACGAAGATGTACCAGAATTTTGTTCAAACCTATGCTATAGCTGCGTCCAGAAAAAAAAACACTCTCATCAAATTCCCATCTCTCTTTATACCTTGCACACGTTTCAGTGTACTTCGGTGGCAAGTTCCCTGGCTTAGTTGGCTTATGCTTCTGTTCATACTGCTCATCATAGCGATTACGTATTTTATCCCATTGCGGTATATTTTATTAATCTATGGTGAGTATAAGCGTTGTGCCCTGTAGGAAACCATTTTATCCTCTCATTGTGCTGTCTGATTCGTGTGTGCCTGAGAAACTTGGTGTATGCGTCTAATCCAAAGAAAAAACAATGATTCGAACCAGGTGCTTTGCATGTTATCGATTCAATGCTTAAGAACATCAGCAAGTGGTTGATAAATTTGAAAAAAAGATAAGGATAGTGGTATGTCAGATTGCATGTAGGAATCGAAGAGATCTGGGTAATAATAGCCAGAAGAATTAATCCAAGGCACTAATCAACGGGACGTTGAATAGCGTCACTGATAGTCTGTTTCCGACTAGCTGCTTTGCACTTGGTCATCCCCGTCTGTGAGCCAGCGTTTGTATGAATAGCTGTGATAGAAGTGCAAGGATGTGGTGTTAAACAGGCTTGATTTTCCAACCGACAGACTGCTGAAACTGAATCGGTTCCGATTGCAGAGCATCACGCGCAAACTATGCATAACCCGGCTGTTTGAGTAACCAAGTCGGTATGTTGCTGTCTGTGAATGGCACAATTTTATTCCAAACTAACTCTTCAACGGCTTCATAACACAACTAATTCATTTCATTTTTTTTAGTGTTGCTGACCATTGTTGTGATGTTTCGATCTAATACACCTCCGGCTATGATTAACAAAGGCTATCATTGTGTTTAGTGAAACAGAAAATGGGAAATCACGAGGGTGAGAGATGTGTTTCCGAATCGAAAAACGCAGGCAGGCAATATGCTATAACTGACTACGATGACAAGATGGATAATAATCCAGAATCTGAGAAACGAATTCAGATAAGACAAGTGCCGGAATCAAGATAAGTTGACACCTAATAGGTCTCCGTTATTAGCAATTTCTTAACAGATACGGTTCGAAATGAACTAGCGAAATAGTGACAGAGACTTTTAGAGTCCCCGTTGAGCCTTGTACAGGTAAGGTGAGATACCATTTACACTTATAAGAAAAAGACGCAAATCCCAGATAAATCTCGACTGCAGGTTTTAATCCATAACGATAGATAATGACGAGGAGAATTCTAAGGAAACTTAGAAGAGAGTAATCGGGGATTACATTTTTATACACATGTCAGTAAAAGCCAAACTCCATCACACGATGTGGTGCGAGTGTTCCATGTACCCGCAATCTGATGAGTGACGTTCTCCAGTCTTGGTTTGTGAAGTGGCTGGTGTATCAGTGCATGTACCAGTGTCAGTTTGGATACGTTTAAACATATCTCAATAAACGGTTATAACTGTTCAAGTAGCTGTGTGATCTGGATAGCTTAGCCAGTTACCTGGGTGCTCTTGATTGCACATACGAGGCTCCCCAAGGTAGACACAGAGGAACGCGTCTCATTGTTCATTCGAACAAGTGATGTTAGTAACTTGCTCACATTCCCTCCGCCTCTCTCGGCATTTGAGTATAACAACAAGTTCACAAAGACTTGAAATGGAAACTGTATAATACTTCATGATGCTCAATCAGACAGACACTGCACGACCGGCGTATTGCCATATCCTCTTCTCACGTGAGAGCACACACACACACACAGAAGAATATGGAATACGCATAGGGTCTAGGTCGTGCGAGAGTCCGCTGCACTCGCGCATCATCGAGCTCTATCTATACACCGTCGCGAGCGAGAGTTAACGTGTTGTTAGTCTAAAACTCGAAGCGCTGAGACGGGCGGAACGGAATGTGAGGCAAGTTAAATACCACATCAACATCACAAAGTTTGTCGAATGAACAATGACGTTTCCCACTTTATATTTTAGCCAAGCCGGATGATGACCCCCCATCATTATGAACAATTGCCTCGTCTGAAGCCCAGTGTACAACAGCACGTAAATGAGTACATGAGTATGCATTTGCACTACAGACCAACGTGGGGTGGATAGTACATAAAGTTTAAGTTTTGAGCAGCTCAAAGAATCCGTATCTTATGTTTTAACCTATAGATAGGTATTGACCGAATGATGATATATCGAAGGCATACGTTCACCACGCTGTCTTCTTTATGGAAGATCAATTTATCGAGTAAAACAAATATTACGGCTTCCTGGACGAAGTAGAAAAGATGAACCGTCCTACGCACGTCGGATCCTTCCACGATGTTAATGAATTTTTCATCCCAACCATTTTGGTGTTGCTTTCTTGTGCAAAATCGTGACCTACTCACCTCAATACGCACATCAGAAGCGAAACACAATAACAGGTGTAAGTACCGATCCTCATCCTTTATAATTGCATGGTTCGATAGGTGGGCTTCAAAGACATCTGCAATCAATGACACAAAATGTTACATTGTCCAATCTGAGGGATAACTAAACACAGACGCATTTGTCTTCTACGAAAACCTTCTTACTATTAGTTTCCACGATTTTTTCTGGATAACACGATTTAAGTGTCTTCTTCCTCGCCTCCAGCTTACCTAGAGGACTGATTTTATGGCAGTGGAGAATGAGGTTTTCATTCCACGGTGACTTGAGGTAAACCTAGCTTCATAAACTGAACGTCATTCACATTCGATCGTAACCTCAACACTCAGACAAGGCTTAAGCGTAGCCCACTTCGGAACGAAGCTTATCAACACTACGTGTCCTCGTTCCGATCAGAATTTGTGCTTCGGCCGTCGTAATTAAGGTGAATATGTTAACACTATTCCACTAGCCTCTCAACAAATAGGACTGAGTCATCATATCCAAACGCCCAACTACAACAGTTGGTGAATAGTGTTCAGCTCACCAGCCTACTCAGGTGGAAGAAGAGACAATGTAGACGTCGGTGTATAACTGGTTCTCATTTCGTTGGTGTGAATGGACACAGCCTGCCTAGAACAGACAATGACCACAGTCGTAAGAGCTCGAAAAAGTATATATACTGCTCCATGATGTACACCTTCAAACTGACACTCCATGACCAACTGTCTGGATGGAACCTAAACGACAACCCTTTGTGTTACTAGCCAAAGCGCTGAGTTATTCGACCACCAGTCCTAGCAACATGGCTAACGACGGGGGATTTATAGAATCGACGCGTGACTCGTCCGGTTTATGAATTAACACCATGAAATACCATTTTCGTCATTTCAAGCCCCGTGGTTGCGGTCAGCGTAGGCTGGCAGTCCTACGTAGACTGTTCCTATCCACACTAACAGTGTGTGAACAGGTGATGTCGATTTTATAAAGTCCGCCACTACAAACGATGCGAATGGGAGCGTTTGTCGAGCAAAAACAGTTTTGGCCCTTAACACGGTTAGGTCACTCTCCAGATCATCTCTACGTGATGAATCTAAATAAGGAATAAACCGTTAATAGAGTGTCAACTGAGATATTACAGCGATTGGAGATAACAGGGCAGTTAGTGTCTCCTCTCGAGGCGATCGGGAAATCTGGGCATTACTCCCAATTAAACGTGGCCAAGCGCTAGCATATGATAATTCAATCGTGCCTAACGTGAGGTCAATAGTGCATTGCTCAAAAAGAATGCGTCATAAAGGCATGACCGGCGTTCTGGTCCCGGCTGTTACAAGGATGTGCACTGCTGACAGGCTCTGACGAGAAGGAAACCCGAGTACAGTGCATCATTTCGAAAGGGGTTTACTAGTGAGCGGTATAAGACAAGTTGTTGCGCGCAGACAGCATAATATGCCTATATATATATATATATATATATATATATATATATATATATATATATCACATGAAGTGCCTAACGTGCCACAACATGAGGTGAAGAGGGGGAAAATGCAAGGGGATGGGGAGGAAAAAATTACGATGCATACAGAGACTCGCAACACGAGCGCCACTAACTAACGTTCGTCGCCATACCAGACAGCATCATCAGACAAAGATGTCCATTGTCCTTCGGACTCCAGCCAGGAAGTCACGAGTGCCATACTGAAACAAGTTTCACAGCGAATACCATCATATCCCGAACCCAAGTCATGCGCTGACACCAGGCTGCCACTTCCAGCCTAACCCACCACTCGCAAACAAGGCACGGTGTGGCGGACGATGAGTTGGCATTCGTAAAATGTGACCAAGCCAACGAAGCCTGTGAGACGAGATCAATATGCTTAAGGATCGACAGAGTTTATCCGTTCCGAAGACACGTCGGCGAACTTCGTCATTGCTGACATGGTGTTCCCACCACACGCCGCTAATGCTTCGGAGACACCGATGGTCGAAAACGGATACTCTGTGAACATCCTCTGCGCGAATGACCAGGTTTCGAAGCCGTACAATAGGACTGCCCTTACGGTGGCATTATACACTCGGCCTTTCACAGAAACACTGAGATCACGCCGACGCCGTCCAAAAATTTGCTATGCGATTTGTGGTCTCATCGGACATTCTGCCAGCGCTGAAACAGCTCCCATGGTATATAAACATCACGATTACTTCCAAGTGCCATCACCAAATGTGACAATAGGCACAAAGTCGAACCAATCTTGCAACAGTACCTTGCATTTTGTAGGTACAAGGGTTATACCAAACTGACGAACTGAAGCCACCAAACTAAGATGTTCTGAGCTCTCACAGATTAGGGCGATGTCATCTGCATACTCTGTATCACAGTCAGGTGCCTGGGAGCAGTTCCACATCACCATATTTGCAGTCTGTCAGGGCACACTCTAGGATCTTGTCTACTGCAAAGTTGAATA
The DNA here is from genome assembly GCA_014220965.1 of Paragonimus kellicotti. Classification (NCBI taxonomy): domain Eukaryota; kingdom Metazoa; phylum Platyhelminthes; class Trematoda; order Plagiorchiida; family Troglotrematidae; genus Paragonimus; species Paragonimus kellicotti. Next base: position 26,733 of record LOND01003396.1, on the reverse strand, counting down.
GAAAGAGGGAGGCTGGATAACCTTGTCGCATCCTACTTGAGATGTTAAAGTTCGGCGATACGCTGCCATAAGCCCTAATCCTGCCTGAGGCCTGACAGTAAATTGCACTCAAGATGTTCACATACTTCTCAGGCACACCCTTCCTCAATAGACAACCCCAGAGTACAGCTCTATCAATCAAATCTAAGGTCCCCTCTGATGTCCAAGAAGACAACTTTTGACCTTCCATATGAGTGGCGGAGTTCAAGCATCCAGTGAAGATGTGATCAACGCAACCATTGCCAGGGCGAAACCTAGATTGTTCTTCATGGATATGCTGTTACTGCGTTTCGCTTAGTCTACGAAGTACAATGGCTGTGAGCAACTTTGATGCAATAGAAATCAGGCTAATCCCTCTGTGATTTGCACACGAAGTGCGTGAGCCCTTTCTGGAAATGCGGGTGATCTTAGCCAAACCCTAGTCAGTTAGAACAACTTCAGTGATCCAGTTTCTGGAACAGAGCCATCAGCTCCTTAATTAAGGCTGCATCGTTATTCACAAAGAGAGCAAGAGGAAGTTCCTCTGAGCCGGGTGCCTTGTGACGTTTCAGAAACTTGATTCGAGAGAGGGACTTCTGTTTCCGAGGGCGGAAGAAACGTCAATAGACCAATGAGCACAGGCAGTGCCCGAAGGCATAGTCAAGGACGCGGGTGACCAGTTCGAACTGCTGTTGGAAGTGCATAGCCCATTGACTTTGCAGATTACTTCGTTCATACCGGGCTTCCTAATTCCCGTTGATCGGATGAGATGGAAAAGCTTCCGAGAGTTCCCGGTAGCAGCGGCTTGTTCTATCACAATGGGTATTGTTTCTACCGGGTCTCGCGCGTCCTCTCATAGTTGCTCCCGGAGTTTCAGGTGAGTAGTCAGTGGGTCACCAGACAAGCGCACATTGTACGCGTATGATGAAGCGGCTGACAGAGATTGGAGATGTAGTACTGAGCTGGGATCCTGAAGCTGTGTTCCAGTAAGACAACAGATATTGATGACAAAGGTCCTCAAGGGCTGCCTACTGACTGATTTGCACAAGTGTCCGAACATTGAAGATGGCAAGCTTGAATGATGCTCGGAGGAGGAGTGGAGGCTTGTGTTCTTTAGGTAAAGGAACCTTAGTGTTTGACAAACTATCATTCTGGCTACGACTCCCGTCGCGAGCAGCAAATGGAGCAAATCTCTGGGATTGGGGGGGATCATCAGATAAAGTGTTATTTAACGAAAGAAGGGGGAACGAGACAAATTAGTTTGGTGCGATAAAAGTTAACGTGAGAGCAAAGCCGACACCTCGGACAAAGAGTCATGACAGAAAGACAAGACAGAATTCATAAATTCCATAAGTTTAAGATTATAATCGTGAGGGCAGCATACTTCTTCGTTGCCCTGGCCGAAGAAGGGGATTGACCTGAAAGGCATCACCCAGAGCATTTGGCTCAAGGAAAACCCAACCTACGAGGTGGTTGAGTGAACCACGGAGTTCGCGGTCCATCGGGGGCCGGTGACCAGTAATGGTTCGGTTCATACGCCCTTCGGATAGAGTCCATCCATCCAGGATGCCCAATGCACCCTGCAGGAGGTTGCGACAGAAGCAGCGCAGCAGTTCGAGGATTCACCAACGAAGGCGGATCTGATGTGGTAGATCTGTCCAGCCAGGGAGTCCAAGACTGATAGCACTGTTGAGACGCTTACCTCCTGTCGTCGGTGACCACATCGGTTCACACGCCCTTCAAACGGGGTTCAGCCATTCAAGGTATCCGGCACATCCTACCTACCCGTTGGAGCCAGTGTTCATCGACGTGATTCGTACGTCTTTTTCGGGAGTCTTCCATGGTTGACGGAGGCTGCAGATGTCAGTACGCCGTACGAACAGCACGTTGGACGGACGGCATGCTGTCCAGGAGCCCATGTGCACCTGGAAACCCTTTGTGACGGGGTAACATGCGCTGTTTCGAAGTATCGTCAAAGCTCGTGGCATTTTATAGGAGATCCGGCTGCCAACGGCAAATCCACCACATCCTAATACTACTACCGCTCATTTTCCGCGACTGCTTATTTGCCAGGAGAGTCTCACTTATCTCCCAACTAGCCCTCATGTGGAAGACCGTTCCCCAATGTGCATCCTGAGGACGAGCCCGGTGGCGTTCAGCTAGCTAACACGTTTACTCGGGAACTGGATACTCCAACCGGAGGCCCCAATGTGACAGAAGTCAGTTAAGTCACCTGGTTGGCCCGATCGTTTGTTGATGTATCCGTGTCGTACGAAACTTGCTAGGAAGCGACTGACGTGAGTCAGTTGGACTACTAGCATGTTGTAACTTTTATTTTAATGAATTGGATAAGGGAACACGTTTTATGATGATCTGCTTCATAGCATTTTCAATATTCCGTACGTTTTATCCGTGCTGGAAAACATGTTCAGCCACCAGCACTGATAAAATAGTCTTCAAACAGAACTTGACATGAATTTATGGTCCAAATACGCGAACTGAAAGTATGGGGAACGTGTGAACCACAGCCAGAGAGATCACCATCTTCAGTTACCTCCGAAAGTCGCCGCTGATGCCTATACAACCTGATGCGGCGTCCGATCAAAATGAGGAATATCGTCTTTATGTCCCACCACATGTAACTGATTCAGTTATTTGAATGCAGTGCAGATGAAGGTGGCTGTCGTAGGTATAAACCAACTTGCGCAGTACCTTACACGGCTTGGAAAGACGTATGATGTTATAAACGAGTTGGAGGCAGATAGGTCCAACGTCGGAGTTGTGTTTTGAAAAACTCGACCGTAGATCAAAATTATCCGAACGAAGTCCACCAATTTGATCTAAAACCGGAGAGACTCGAGTCAATCGGAAGCTAAGTATCAAACAGATGAAATGAACAGAAGGGCTTAAAATAAAACCAAACATCAAGGAGTTTAGACCGAAAAAGCCCTCGTTGGTGCCAACTGTAAGAACATGGATTTGAGTTTAGGGTAATGCAACGGACCCATCACAGCCAAATCAGTATACAGATAACTAAATATCAACGACACAGCAGACGTAATGCAACCGGTATGTAGTTCACGTATATTAATAAAAAAAGACTAAAAACTCATGCGTAGTTTATTAGATTACCGTCATGAGGCAGTGCTCTCCTCCTCGATTGGACGGATGTTTCTGGGCGATCAAAGCTCACGCTGTGGCATTTTCGCTTTTTTGATCGAAATCAATGTCCACACTATTCGTTTCCATCACTGGTGGCCTATATTCCGACAGATAGGATACTGTAAACTAGCACGAACGTGGTGTTGCAGTAATCGTAAACGGAAACACTGGTAAATTGAAATCACGATCACCTCTGAATCAACCTGTAGGGATACGGTGAATAATATCCAAACCTCACTATCTGTACGAAGATTTACCGACGAAATTGAAAGTCCGGTTTAGGTGAAAACTAAAGGTTACTCCGAACTGTTCCACAGAAAATGCTGGCATCTGACGGAATACGCGGAGAGCACCATAAGGGTATTGCTTGTAACTGGTATCCAAATGCAAGTTGAAAGGTCTGTTGAAGTTAAACTTTAAATGATCCATGTTGCATGGGACGTTTTATATCACCTACGAGAAGAGTACAGCCGGATTGCTTGAACTTTTGAAATCATGACCCGAACGCCTAGGTAGTGAGCTTGACAGCTGGCATCACGGCTGTTAAGCTTTCTTCAGGCCTGTAAACAACCACTGCGTTGTCCAATGGCATACAATACAGTTGTTCGTTGAATACAATATATTATCCTCACATAGACCAGCCACATCGTTATCGATAAAAAGACACGTGGTTGAAGTTGATGCTTAACTAACAAACAGACGCAAGAATAAGCTAATTTAAAAATAAAAACTAAGTCCAAACATTCGACATTAGTGATTCTATAACTTACAAACAAACAAACGATTTGTATTGGAGAATAAAGCGACAGCTGTACTGTTATTGTTTCACAGACAATTCAACCAGGCAGCGGTAACAATCACACCACCGAATATAAGTGGCCTCTACTACTAATCAGACTGTGAAAATCACGAAGATACCAGTAGGGGAGACGAATGCAATTTCTATCGGTTAACTTTATTAGTAATCCTCATCATTTCTCTATACCAAGTAACCACTCATCTATCTAGTCAGTCAGCTATGATACAGGTTAAGGGAACTTAGCAGGGCAGACGATCAGTGTATGTGGCCCTACTATTTAAGAAGATGCATCGCTACGGACTGAACGAATGAACTCCTTTGAGCGTTGCTACCATATAAGTCAGTCATGAGTGGTATAAGTAACCTAGAATAGCAGACAACAGATAACCAGGGGATGATTTAATCCTATCAGAAATAAACACCAACGGACGGGATCAAAACGTTGTGTTCACCAGGTCAATCGTCATGTACTGGTGTGACTTACCAACGCCTCGTCGATCAGGACGGACACAGTCCATCTCATGTGGAAAGTGTGTACTGCGACGGAGTCACAAGGATACGAACTAACTATGATATAAACATCTCACAAAATCCGATCTTAGGCCGACGACACTCTATCCTGACGGGTTCCATTCTCGTATGGATTGCTCGGAGGATAGGGATAGGCCGGAAGGGATTCAGATCGATAACCCTCGTGTTGCGAGCAAAAACAATTATTCACAAGAACACATATTTCACGAGCATCGCTTGTTACAGGGCAATGGAGACAACTGCTAACATCTCGTTGATCTGGGTGAAAGAAATATGAGCGTAGCCAATAACGCGAAGGGTACCGATGACTCGAACCTCTCCCTACTGTTCTCTATCTAATGAATTTAGTCAGGGATGGAACCAGTCACACTGTGGAATGTAAGCTTCAGAGTGCGTCATATGAAACATTTGAGTCATACATCATTTTTCCAAAGCATGTCAGATTACCTTATCATGAGCAACCACGTCGGTTTTCAGTACTACACCCAATTCATCCCATTTTTAATTCATTTACAGAGAAAGTACAGATTATTTCGGACGCATCCATTACAACTAGACCAATAACCCGTTCTCCGGTATGAAAATCAAGCTCCCTCCATGACACGACACCTGTGATCTGTGTGAGCGGTAAATTGTCCATTTGCACTTTATTCCATCTGTCCTCCTACTCGGCGGAGCCAAACGTGGTACAGTCTTTCAGGTTCAGACTGTGCGGCCAAATCATTGTCTCTATCTATTCACCTAATCTAACGCACTTTGGAATATTTCCTATGATTCTCACTGTTTTGTCG
>LOND01003396.1:0-12602 GCA_014220965.1 Paragonimus kellicotti | reverse complement strand
AGGGGAGGACCCTCATCCCAACAACCATGCGTATGGCTGCCCCTGCACTCTTTCAAGTTGAGTTCCCTCACTTTGTGTACAGGGGAACACTGCGGCGTAGCCGCACTCTAGACTCGGACGAACATGAGATGAGAAGAGTAAGCAAAAGGTCTTCTTGGTCACTTTGACAAACGTTCGACGGATAGCCCCAAGAACTCTCCCAGCTTTAGCGCAGGCTTGTGTTGTTTGAGCCTGCGTTTTGAGGATGCCTGACATCAGCACCCCCAGGTCACGTTCTGTATTACACTGTGTCAACAGGTGATCTCCAATGTGATATGCCTTGACATCCTTTATATCTCCCAGGTGCATGAAGGAGCATTTTTGTGGGTTCAGAGGCAAGTTCCATTGAACTGTCCATGTTGAAATCGCATCTAAATCCAGTTGCAATATTTCGCTATCCTCGTCTGAAGAGATTGTCCTCCATACTTTCATGTCATCAGCGAAGACGAGGACAGGCGACTGCAACTGGTCCAATAGATCATTGATGAAAACCAGAAACAGCAAGGGCCCGAGTACTGACCCTTGTGGCACACCACTTGGGGCAGGCAGCCATTCAGATAATTGCTGGTTGACCCTAACAGCGAATGACCTACTACGGAGGAAGTCTGCTATCCAATTTATCATAGGCGAGCTGACAGCGTACGCTAACAGCTTGGTGAGCAAATGGTTATGCGGCACTGTCGAAAGCCTTGCTGAAGTCGAGAAACACGACGTCCAGAGTCTTGCCGTTCGCTCTCGCTTCCACCCATCGCTCTCTGGCAAGCAGGAGGTTTGTCAAGCAAGATCGCCCCCTTCGGAATCCGTGCTGCCTCTCGCTGAGAGTCGAGAGTTGGTCCAGATGCCCCTGGAGACGACGGGCTATCAGCCGCTCCATTACTTTACCAAGTACGCAAGTCAAGGATACTGGTCGGTAGTTGACGGCTTCCGACCGTCCTCCCCTTGTACATAGGTGCAACCACTGCTCGTTTCCACTCCGTTGGCAGTTTACCTTCGTTCAGAGAGGTCCGTCAGTGGCACAGCCAATTCTACCGCCAGTTCACGCAGCAATAAAGGGTGGATGTTATCCGGTCCGGGGGACTTACTGACATCAATCGACCTTAGCTCGCGTTCCACCTCATCAATGCTAAATAGCATGTCGATCAGGCATGGTCCAATGTCATCAGGCAAGGCAGATTGCGCATTATCTTGGGAGAAGACCGATGAATAATGCCGAGCCATCAGCTGAGCTTTATCCCAGTCCTCAACCACCTCGCTTCCGCTCTGATCCATCAGTGCTGGGATTTCCGCTTTAGTTCTGGTCCGTCGACGGATGTAAGCCCAGAGCCTCTTGGGTGCTGTGGCCGATTCCGCGGCCAGCCTTTCCTCATATTGCTGACGCTTTCTAACCTCCTCGTTGCTTCACTCGCTGGTGCCACCCGATACGAGCGATTGAACGCAGACATCGGTGGTCAAATACCTGAAGACGGTTCACGTCCTCTACCCTGAGCGGCCAGGTTTCGCTGTCGTAAAGTCACTGCCGCCTTATATACGCAACCTTTAAGCATCAGAGAGATACCTCTCTGTCACCAGAGGTGTCCCAGATTAGCGAACACCGCCCTAGCCTTAGAGATACGCGCTTCTATTTCATTCCCTACACCTCCGCCGCCACCGCTGATGCAGCTTCCCAGGTATACAAACCGGTCAACAACCTCCATGACTTCATTATCTAACATTAAATCTACGTAATCACAACAATCTTGCAGAAGCACTTTGCATTTTGAGGCTGCAAAGCGCATTCCGAAGTACTTAGCAGAACGCGAAATAGCGTCCAGTGTTGTTTGTGCCGCTTGAAAGTTGTCAAACAACAACCTATCGTCAGCATAATCAAGATCAGTCAGTCTTTCACCAGGTAGGAGGTCCACGCCGGCATCTTGTGAGTGCCGCAGACAGTCCTCCATTATTTCGTCTATGACGAAATTGAACAAAAATGGTGAAAGGGGACAGCCTTGACGTACGCCGCTCCTGGTGCTGAAACTGTCAGATACTTCGCCGTAAACCCTAACCTGAGCTGAAGTATGGGAATAAAGCGCCGACAGTATGTTCACATACTTAGTCGGTACACCCCTACGTTTAAGCGACTCTAAAAGTGTAGATCGGTCCACCGAATCGAACGCACCTTTATAGTCGAGGAATACGGCGATTGTTGGCCGGCGGTACACATGACGCTGCTCCAGAATTTGACGAAGGGTAAAAATGTGATCTATACAACCCCGCCCAGGGCGAAACCCTGCCTGTTCTTCCCTAATGTTTACCTCCCGAACTGCAGTGAGTCGACGAAGTATAATTGATGCTAGAACCCTTGAAATGACTGGGGTCAAACTAATCCCTCTATGGTTTTCGCAAGAGCCCCGGGCTCCTTTCTTAAATATGGGAACTATTATCGAGTGACCCCAGCACGGAGGGATGGTCTCCGTCGTCCACACAAGTTGAAACAACTGAGTCAATGCCTCTACTAACGCCTCTCCACCTTCTTTGAAAAGTGCCGGCACGAGATCATCTGGGCCAGCAGCCCTATTACGATTGAGAGCCGAAAGGCAATTGCGAACCTCAGTCTCAGTGGGTGGTTCCAAATCTACCGACCAGGGTGCTACATCACAAGTTTGTGGCGGCAACGCAATAGAAGCAGGAGGCCAACTAAATTGACCCTCAAAGTGTTCCGCCCAACGCTCTAACCTTCTGGACTTATTACAGATTAGTGTGCCATCTGTCTCGCTGATAGCTTCACTGACGACGGTCGCCTGGGACCAGTGGCACGGATCAGCTTAAACAGTTTACCGATGTTCCCTGAGGCAAATGCGGTTTCCATTTCCTTAACTTTTTCCACTAACCAAGCCTCACGATCAGCCTTTAGACTACGTTTCAGTTTCCTACGGATATCTCTTGTTATGTGAACTACCAGAAGGAACCTTCCGTCTGGCTTCTAACAACTCCAAGGATTTCTCTGAAATCCAATGTTGTTTACCCCATGTACCCCTGTGCCGCATGCTACAGTACCTGCTTTCTGAATGGCCTGTGAGATTTGAGTCCAGCAGCTATTAGGAATTCGGAGTGAGTACCACTAAGGCAGCTTTCTAAGCTGGTTTGGTAATTATGTCTAACCGATGGTAAAGCCAGTTTCTCAACAGCTAACCGTTGCTGTCGGTGGGGTCGTTGCCCAAAAAGTAAGAACAAAACGACAACGTACCAACGCATGATCTGAATCCAAGCATGTGCTCCAATAAGAACGACAATCTTGTTCACACCTATATGTGGTCTATCTGATACCAGGCCTGATTCAGAGAAGGCGGGCGCCAAGAATAACAGTGACATGCACGATGCCTAAACCAGTACTAGCTAAAAATGCCTTATGCTCAGTTAGCGACCATTTCCGAGCGTGTGATCGTTCACATAAAGAACAACTCCCTAAACGAGAGTCCGGGCTTCACCAGCGAACCGACTTGTTTTCTCGCGAACGAGTGATGTAGAGCCACGTGGTGTTCGAGCCAGATCCGGGAGTAAATGCGTCCTTGGCGCCGATGCTCTACAGTGCAGTAGGAGCATAAGCAGAAAAGAATAAAGCTCTTGAAAGTTCGCGTCTGAGCAGTTTTAAGTACTTTCAACAGACGGCATCTACTAAAGGAATTACACTATACTAATAGACGAGCCGGCGGTCGTGCTGGCTTTTATTCTACCCACGCCTTAAACTGAAATGTGAGTACCGAAGTGTGTATAACCAGTATCCGGTAGACAATGCAGGTGCTGTTAGTTTCATACGTTGACTACTGTCATGGATTCTAGTCTCCGATATACAGCAGACATCAACGTGCAACGAGTCTAGCGTTCGTGCTAGAGCCGCTATATATTAGATACTGCAGAGTATGCTACGTTGAAGGCAACTATATTAATTCGCGTTCTAGGTCTAAGCAAGGGACGAGGAGGCCTGAAGCTGAAATGCAAAACGGAACTTACCGGTCTCAGTGTTACTACAGTTAGCGCACAATCTGTTGTGCGGCACATGTAAGTAATTATCCGAAATGGGAGGAGAGGCCTGAGAGCTATTTATGGACAGTGGGAGGATGGCAGTAGTTAGATGCATATTTCGGCCTATTCTGTATGCGCATTTGCGATTGTTTATACTGCGAGACGGCGATGCAGTATGGTTATTGTTATTGTGAGTATATTTACTGTTGTTGGCTGAGATACTGCATCGACCTAGATGGAACGTTAGGGTTCTCAAAAGCCTGTGCCGCAAGGCAGCGGTTGGGTGGCAATGTACCAGAACTGGTACTTTTTCCGGAAAAAGATGCCAACCTTCTTCCAACCCCCAACCTGGAGGACCAGGAGACTGGTTTGTCAGACCTCTACCCATTGGCCTGCCTGGTATGAGTGGCTCTATCTGTGTTCCGTCTCATTTTTTGAGGATTGCGCATAGCCGTCACACAACGTCAGGATCCAGTCCGTTGGCAGAGTGAGCATACAGTATCTCAACCAGACTCACGTATTTCTATTTGCTAGTTTTAGATCTAGAGAACGTTACGAGCAGCTGAATGAAAAGCAGCGTTCAGGTCTAAGAACACCACGACCGCCGACCGCCTATAACAAAGCTGACGCCCCCAGACCTGTCTAAAGACAAAAATGTGGTCAAGCCATTCGAAGTGGACTGCCTGTTATTCTTATTTCATCTGGCTTAGTGAGTCCAATGTAAAATGAGGTCAGTGGAGAACTTACTCCAAAAACAGTAGACTGATGCCTCTGTGGTTGTCACACAGAATTCGCGGCCCCCATTTGAAAAGGAGAATCACTGTTGACAAACACCATTCACTAGTTACCTCTTCAGCCTCCAAAACCGTCTGGTGGAGTTTTCGTTGCTCTGATATCATCCTTCTCCGCCTCTGAAACAGAGAGAGAGAAGAAGTCCGGACACGGAGGCCTTGTTACGCTTTAATAATTAAGCTCAGGGCACTTCTTTCGCCGACGGAGGGCCGTCTGAAACGCAATAACTGATCATCCGGGTCCCGTCGTCCACACGGTCTGATTGAGGTCAGCTGAACTGTTCTTCAAAATGTTCAGCCCACCTGTCCAAGTCCAGCGATTGACTGGTGTTAGTGAAGCTATCTTTGTTTCGCGATATGACTCATTCTGTACCCTAGATGTCAAAACAACTACGGATAAGGGGGAGAGGCCTTTCGCTATTCCATGACTAAGAGCTCGTATATCTCTTTTCGACTGTTCACGAAGGGTTCACGGTCTGTTTGTGAAAAGTCTTTATCAGCTTTGTGTTTTTAATTCTCGACCATGTATATCAGAACTCGGTGGATCGAGGCGATCTGTTTTTGTATCATAGATATACAGATAGAAAATCCAGATCTGTCGCAACGAAAAGCTCCTTCGAGAAATATCTCTTCGCAGCGTCGTTTTTCATAGCTGCGGCGATTCGGATCCCAAGGCGTTCGGCTTAGGCGAATCTCAGCCGTGACTTCGAGACTGTGGACAACTTGTGCATTGCACACGTCCTTCCTCGCCGTCAGGCACCAATCCTCTCACCACATCTTCATCCCGCTGCTATACTTCTAGTTCAAAATCCTTACATCTTACGAGGTATATGACCTTTGCGGCAAGTGAACAAAGTGCTCCCAAACGGGCACGCACAACGCTCAGCGTTCCCAGAATAAAAATAAAAAAAAAAATCCTTTTCTGCTTCTCCTTCTGTTATAGTCTCTCTCCCTGACTCTGGTTTTGGTGTCCCTCTTCTAGCTAATGCCAACGCACGTCGCGTACCGTGTCATCTGTAACTGACTAGCCTACTGCTACCTCATCTCCTCTCGCTGCGACACAAGGCTTCGCTGAGTCGAACGCTCTCGCTGCCTTGATTACGGCTCTCCTAACAGTTATTCCGCCTATAGCCGCGAATAGAGCTGCAGTCTATGATCTACGGAAAGTCTCCAAGTCTCACATTATCAGTGCCTCTTACCCTCGCTCCTCTCTGTTCATTCCGTCCTCAGCCTCTCGCGTTCCTCCTTCGCACCCCTCTCCCTTGCCTCATCACATCTGCACCAACTCTAGTGACACGTATTAAGGATGGCACAGCTCGCGCAATTTTTCACACTGTCAGTGACGTTGTGACTCTGGACACCAAATTTATTCCCCTCCCAGTGCTTCTCTTCTGGAGAAGAAGTCAGCTCGAGCATTCATTCGTCTTCTATTATGTAATTCTGGAGCTGTTTAGTCCGCCTCAGAAGCCAGACGAGGCTCTGTGAATCGCCTCACTTAGGGGTGCATCCCGAACACAGCTCGATCGCCGACCTGAAATATGCGCCAATTTAATGAAGAAGAAAAAACGCTTTTCAGATTTGCGTTGACAGACTCTAACCGATGTATTGAGTCTGACAGCGCACAAGCGACTGTTCACTGGGATCCAGTCGAGCAAACATTGCTCTGCTCTGGAACTCAGTGCGATTCCCACTCCAGCTTGATGACGAGATGCAGCTTCGTTGTCACCCGAAACCCTGAGAGAGAAAACGCTTGGATTGGCCCCTACTACTAACTTGAGGTGGCGGTCAGGTTTGTGTACTGCATCGATCCGGAGGGCAATGCTGACTACGATTTAGATTCTTCTACGTGCAACCTTGTCAAACAAGCCAAAGGGGAGCAGCCAGACGAAAGGCAGTTACACTCATAGAGTGGTATGTCGCACTACTGACCGCGTAGGAGTTCATAGGTGGCGAGACAAGATCCTATGGGCATACAGCAGAACTATTTTTATAGTTGCGGCACTGCTGTCTTGTGCATCAAGAAGAGTGGATAAAAAAGGCGCTCAAACAAAGACCCTCCGTCGCCAAACAGTTACCACTAACCGCGCTGGTATCATAACGGTCGGTCGAAAAACAGCCGGTATCACCCAAAAGCCTGATGTAGTTTCGAATACACCCACTGCGCGCAGCGGTGCTCAGAATCAGACAATAATGTCTTATTCACTACACCCTCGGGCCAGGCACTTTCCTCACTGCCAAGTGAGTCAGAACTCTTGGGTCACTGGTTTCGGATAGAATTTCCCAAGGAAACCCTGTATCCTGTTGCCTCTCAGGTCAAACTTTTGAGTCAGAAACTCGGAGTGGGGTCCCTCAAGTCAACCTCCCTTCCGCGGCATAAACGACCGGGAAGTACCAAAAGTTATCGTTCTCCTGACAGTGACATTATTCACCGATCACGACTTCTCCTTCTATTTTGACCCACCCCCCAAGTTTTCTGCCTTCCATGTGCCTTCAGGCGATAACTGTTTTCTGAGACCAAGACTACTGGTAAACATTGGTGCCTCCAATGTCCGCACTCTCCGACAAGTCGGTCAGCAAGCTGCTCTGGCTAGTACTCTCTCAAGTCTGGAGCTTGATGTGTGCTGCGTGTCGGAGACGCGAGTCTACGATTCTAGCACCGTTATCCACCTCTGTCAGTCTAAGCGGTTTGGACCCATGACTGAATCCGCTGTTTGGTAGTGTGTAACTCCGATGCAGCACATCATGGTTGCATCTTAAAGAAAAAGTTATATAATAAAGGATGCCAGTTTTACGTTGGATTAAAAGCGGAACATCCCGACTATTAGTAAAGATACAACAATACACCTCTTGAATAGACCTACACAGTAATTCATTTTGCCTACAACGATGAAATATTCATTAGCCAAGGCGTATCAGATGACCATGAGAGCAAATGAAACTTGTAAAACGTTTAAGATAATTCAATGGATTCTTGTGGAGCAGGAGCTATAATAATTGCATTATGTCCTCCACCCCAAGGTATCCCTGTATGAATCAGTGGCACGAAAGCGTGGTTTCACAGCAGATTCGATCTCAGTTCTGACAGTCAGATTGTTGTCCGTCTGCTTCGATCACGTGAACTGCTGAAATGGTGAGAGTATGTGAGGTGTGTTGAGTGTTGAAGCAGCTAGCAGCAGTCGAGCACCTAGGGAGGTTGCACCGTTTTGTTGTATAACGATACAATAGAATGGAAGACTGTAAAGAGACTTAAGGTAGAAATTAGAGAAAAAAGAGGAGAGAGAAAATGATAAGAGCGAGGGTACACTTGGTTATGTGTACCTCACTACCAATGACAATCTTGGGATAATCCAGTCATCTAGCTGCTTTTTGAATGCATCGACTGATGGTGCCAGGACAATCGTCGCCGGAAGTGCATTCCATGTCGAACAGACTCGGACAGCAAAACTATGCCGTCTACATAAGAGGTTACTACGTGGTATAGAAACTTGTACTTATGGTCCCTGAGACTCAGTGTATGGGCGAGCGTGAGAAGATTTTCATTGGGGCGATTCGCAGAGCATAGGTTTTTATGTTAGTATGAGGTCGTCTATCAAACGTCCGTCGATAAGGGAAAACAATTCCAGTTTCAAAAGACGATCCTCAAACAACAATTGTTGTTTAAGGAAAATAAACCCTCAACTCCCTCACTGTCCCTCCTATGGATAGCCTCTAGAGTAGCTGTCTTCCATTTTGACGCACATGCCTGAACGTTGGCTACTAGCAATGGCTTTACCAGTGTGCCATAGATTCGTGAGAAGGAAACTCACGAGAACCAAACTGAACATTGCTAGCTTGCCACTGGCTCTCTTTGCCAGCAGCATAATGTTAGTATTAGGAGAAAATGGCTTCTCTAAGGATCCCGGCTGCAACCGTTTTCCCGCTTGTTTGTTCTGTACGCATGATTCTGTGTACGCCTGCTATAGGAGGCCTGATATGAACTCAGTGCCACTTTCTTCAGTCGTGCAACTAATTGCACGCAGTGAACGCTTGTCCTTTTCCTAACGACTCATCTTCTATTCCACTCTTCAAGGTCGTTTGACCGAACCTTTTCGAGCGTTGTTTAACGCACTCGAAGGTTCCACGCACTTTTCGCTTGGCGCGCTTTTGAGCTCCACCGAGTGGGTTGGAGCCCACCTCGTGACCGGTATATGTAACATGCAAGCCGGCCGCTTCTACTCTGATTGTCCGTTGCACTTACGGACCAACTTTGGGGCAACGTGGAGACGTCATGGCGTCCCCTGCAGAGGACAGCGTTCTTCCGAAACAGGAGTCTCAACAACAATTGTTGTTGCTTACAACAATTAATCCTGTAAAAGGAAACAATACAGACAAGCATGAGCCAAAGGCCCAGTAAGCCATGCACACGACTTACACAAACGGAAACTAAAACGGCGTCAACAATACAGCATTCACCATTCAAATTCAACCTGTGCACTCTCGCTGGTTCCGACTGCAGAGAGTCGGTTTCTTTTCATACATTTTTTGAAAATTTAATGAAATGAAAGTTACATCACGTTTGAGTAAAATGGTACAAATAAGCTTGCTAAGAAATATATAAAATACGACACATTCTACCTTGTTTCGCAAAACAGTGTTCGCACTTATTTCAGTGACACGTGTCCTGAAGGTACATTCAGGGACGCACAGACGTTTGCGCGCTTAGCAAACCATACATATGGACGGATACATATTAAAATACAGAAAGACTTCTTTATATATATGGTCAGGTAATAAATATACATATCTACCTATAAGTCCACATAACTAGATCATTGTTCATTGATAGAAGGCAGGAGTCGCCGACTGTGTGAGCCTCTTCACTGAGCGTCTCGACACCGGAGTAAGCAGGGCGTTAACTATCGCGGATTACCTGCAATAAAGAAAGTAGGAGTGGAAATGCCCCAGTCTTGAAGTAACACTTTGCACTTTGAAGGTGCGAAGCGCACACACTACACGCGAGATGTAATGTCATCGAACAGGCCTGCATCACTTTTGTCTGCGTGCTCAGGGTGAATAACGCAATTTTTTATTCCCATTAACGTTCTATGAATCATTGGTTACGGCAGCTTTGAGGAGTACAGGTCATTCGTCGAGCCACCCGATTGTGTACATAAATCACATCATGCTCCGCATACTGGATCGAAAAAGAACGGAAAACCTAACGACAGATACCAGAAAGCGAGCGCAGGTAGATAAACGTACAGCGAGTTGAGACCGAGAGTCCTGTCGCGCACTGTTTCCATGTAGTGCAGTCTGACGTGGTGCACTTTTTTCTTCCAAGAATGTAAGTTAAGAGGAGTAGCAGCGAGACTGCGATGAAAGAGCGGACGCGAACTCATCAGAACAAACTGGTTACCGGGTCAACAATGGAGTGAAACGCTAACCACGGATTAGCAGGGTGAGACAATAAAAAACCGTTGAGCTACCATTCGTTTACGAATTAAAGTTTGGTCGGTGGAGTTTGTTATACAATCCTAATCACTACCATTCAATAAGCTGTAATGACTTACAATATTTGCAGCTCGCACGCTCATTTCGAATGTGTCTTGTTCAGCCTGCGCAAAAGAGCCCAGTCCAGTGGTACCGATCGTATCAGTTGAGGCATCAACCTTCGTACGCAACAGAATCGACTCGTAATTTTCCACGATTGCATTCATGTTCATTCTCAGGCGAGATTTTAAACTTTGAACGTGCGAATCTCGTTTGCGAGCTGCACTCAGCTGCAGCATACCGGACGAACCGCCGCCCGTTGCACGTTGAGCAGACGAAGATGATTGCATTGGGGGTATGCTGCGGAACAAAAACACGACAGGTCAAATGGTTGAGGACCGCTGGAGGGTGGAATATATATATATATATATATATATATAGGTAAGAGAATTTCCAGTCCAACCATTAGTTCCATTAAGGGAAATCCGCAAGTACATCTGTGAAGTTCAAAAGCAGCCTACAGAGCAAAAGAAATCCATAAGATTTTACAACCAATGTGGAGAGGCTAACGCTTAGGCAAGAAGTAAATGCGTCTTAAAGGAAAAATGTATTACATAAATACAGAAAAATACATGGACATATGCTCCAATTTTTATAACCATCTGCGGCTGTACAAACAGTGGACACTTGCGACCGTAATCCCCCGTCTACAGGTTGACGAATTCTTTCAATCATCATCGTAGACACCAATACATCAGTGGTTCACACTGATGCTTAACTACCACATCATCATCATAGACAGCAATACATCAGTGGTTCACACTGATGCTTAACTGCCACACAACCACGAAAGAAAAACTAATAGGAAGGAAGAAGAAAAAGAGGAGGGGAGGGGAAGTGGACCTAATCACTCCACCACACCACCACCACGTCTATATTCAAACATTCAACATCAAGGTGCCTACACCTTGCAAACAAACAACCGAGCTGTAAGTGAAAGTAAGGCGTCATCAGCAAGACAGCTTCCTTACGGCTTTCACTGTCCCGCGTCATTAAGTGCACTCACTTCACAGACAACTCGGCCAAACAACGACAACATTCACGCCACTGAGCTCGATTAGCCGCCATCTCACCTAACGTCTCAAGCCACCGACTCTGTGAGTCGCGAGGGCCCCAGCCCGGGAGACGAACCCGACCTACAGTGGCCAACCCCTTCGTGAACGATTTCATTTGTCTACGCCAGGTCATCATCTGTCCACCTCGCACCAGTCGATCGCAACGTCGACAAACAGTGCTCGGTGTGGCAAACGACTAGCTGGCATCCTTAGTACATGACCTAACCATCTAAGTCTGTGCAAATGTAAGGACTGAACGAAAGAACTCGTTTGACAATCACTACCAAATACCCGCTTCCTAACCTCCTCGTTGCTCACTCGCTGGTGCCACCCGATACGAGCGATCGAACGCAGACATCGGTGGTCAAATACCTGAAGACGGTTCACGTCCTCTACCCTGAGCGGCCAGGTTTCGTTGTCGTAAAGTCACTGCCGCCTTATATACGCAACCGTTAAGTATCATAGAGATACCTCTCTGTCACCAGACGTGCCCCAGATTAGCGAACACCGTTCTAGCCTTAGAGATACGCGATTTTATTCTATTCCCTACACATCCGCCACCACCGCTGATGCAGCTTCCCAGGTACACAAACCGGTCAACAACCTCCATGACTTCATTATCTAACATTAAATCTACGTAATCACAACAATCTTGCAGAAGCACTTTGCATTTTGAGGCTGCAAAGCGCATTCCGAAGTACTTAGCAGAACGCGAAATAGCGTCCAGTGTTGTTTGTGCCGCTTGAAAATTGTCAACAACAATACCTTATCGTCAGCATAATCAAGATCAGTCAGTCTTTCACCAGGTAGGAGGTCCACGCCGGCATCTTGTGAGTGCCGCAGACAGTCCTCCATTATTATCATCTATCACAAAATTAAACAAAAATGATGAAAGAGACAGCTTGACGTACGCCGCTCCTGGTGCTGAAACTGTCAGATACTTCGCCGTAAACCCTAACCTGAGCTGAAGTATGGGAATAAAGCGCCGACAGTATGTTCACATACTTAGTCGGTACACCCCTACGTTTAAGCGACTCTAAAAGTGTAGATCGGTCCACCGAATCGAACGCACCTTTATAGTCGAGGAATACGGCGATTGTTGGCCGGCGGCACACATGACGCTGCTCCAGAGTTTGACGGAGGGTAAAACTGTGATCTGTACAACTTTGCCCAGGGCAAAACCCTGCCT